>QKYT01000022.1:177708-197876 GCA_003550305.1 Glomus cerebriforme
AAAGTCACACATTTATGATTTTATTTATTTTAATGAAGTGATACAAATAAAAGAAACAATAACAATAAATAAAAAAGATAAGTAAATTATAATGATNAAGAAGAAAGATGCTAATAAAAAAATAAAATAACAATGGAGTAANAGAAAGTAATAGTAGATGAAAGGGAGTAAAAAGGAGTAATAAAAAGTTTGATAGGAGATGAAAAGAAGTGATGAAAGATGAAAAGGAGCAATAGGAGATGAAAAAGAATTGATGAGAAGATAAAGAGAAGTGATAGGAGTGATGGGAGACAAAAAGGAATGATGGAAGATGAAAAGGAGTAATGGAAAATGAAGAGAAGTAATGGGAGACAAAGAGGAATGATGGGAGATGAAAAGGAATGATGGGAGACAAAGAGAAATGATGGGAAACGAAGAGAATGGAATAATGAGAAGTAATAGAGGTAAAAAATAATGAGAGACAAAAAATAAAAAAATGATTATGATAGAAGGTTGGGTAGCAAAAGATAATGATAGAAAGCCAAGTAAAAATAAAACCATAAAGTAAAAAAAAAAATGAAGTTAGTAAGAAATGAAATATAAGATAGAAACAATAAAAAAAAAAATAAATAAAAATAAAAAACATACCTTTATTAATTGTAAAACTGAAAGAACTAAAAGATCTAAAAATGAAATATGAAACAGAAACAATAAAAACAAATAAAAAAAAATAAAAAAGAGTAAGAAACGAAATGTAAAGTGAAAACAACTAAACTTTAAGTACAGAACTGGAAGAACTAAAGGACCTAAAAATAATGAAATAGAGTTAGTAAGAAATAAAGTGTAAGAATATAAGTTGAAAATAAAAATAAAAGAAGAAAAGAACTGAGAAAATAAACCTATACTGAAAACAAGATTTGATGATATACAAATAAACATAATGTGATCATATGGCCAATCAAAAATATTAAATCTGTCACATGATCAAAGACTTAAATGACAATCGCCCAAGTGACAATCACCTAGATGACAATCACCCAGGTAATGTTTAGCAATTTCCATTTTTAAAATTCTTATATTTTTGCTTTTTTTATATAAAAACTTTGTATTTAAATCTCAAATTTTTAATATAAATTTCTTATTTAGCTAATTTTTGAAATAAAATGTATAATATATCCAAAATTAAAATCACTTATTCTAACTAAAATCAAAATTATTCTTCTATTAAAAAAATAATAAAAATCAATTAATTTATTATTTATATCTTTATAAAAAATACTATAGAATATTTACAAAGTAACAAGTATTATCATAATATATTTAAATTTTTATAATAAAAAATTATTCAAAAACATAAAAGATAAAAAGTTATAAACTTAACATCAGTAAGTTTTATATTTTAATTTATTATTAATTAAATAAATATAGCTATTAATATCATAATATAAGTTAAAAGAAAATAAATAATACATTAAAAATATACCAAAATTCTTTTATTTCATCTTTATCTAAAGATACTGGAGATTTTATAAGCAATTTGATAGTAAAAGATAATGAAGATACAGATAATTTAATAAAAGAAAAATTTGAAAATAAAGATATTATAGATGATTCAATTACAGAAAATAATGAAAATATTATAGACAATTTAACAAAATATGATTCTGAAGATAAAGATATTATAGATGATTCAAATACTGAAACTATTCCTGTAAATTTTAAGAATTTTTATGAAGCTAGTTCTGAAGATATAATAAATAAATTATGTGATGATTTCATTCAATAATAATTTAATAAAATCTATTGTGAATTTGCAAAGATTTGTATTAATAATAATTTATCAAATAAAGCTATAAATTTATTTATTTATTTTTTTAATAAAAATACAAATTTAAAAAATTGCCTTTATCAAAAAATTCTAAAAAAATATATGAATTCATTAATTCAATAATGATATCAAATCTTGACTTTAAAAGTAAATATATAACTAAGTATGAAAATATACCATATATTCTTCATTATCATTTAATAATAAAGATTATTAAAGCACTTTTTTAAAAATTAGAAATAATAAAAGACTTTATACTTCAATTTAAAAAAAAAAAAATAAAAAACAAATATGGTAAGTAATATATCTTTTTATTAATAATTAAATGCATTATTTAATTTAATTTAAAATATAATTCATAAAATAGAATTTCTTTTTAAATCTTTGCTAAATAGTATAATTATAAAATAACAAATAAAATTCTAGTTGAAAATCAAAAGTTAAGTTTTATCAATTATATTATACTCTGATATGATATTTTGTGATAATTTAGGTAAAACTTAACAGTATCCAGTCTTTCTTACTTTAGGCAATATATCTTTATGGCAAAGAAATAAAAAGAATACTAAAGAATTACTGTATTAGGATATATATCTATTTTACAAAGTAAAAATCAAATAACTCAAAATTTTAATTACTTTTAGCAACTTACATATACAATCATAAAGTAATGTTAAAGCATTATATTTTATCCCATCTTAAAGTTAGATGAATTAAAATTAAATATTAATAATAAACAGATTACTTTTATTCCAAAAATTTTTATATTTTTTGCAGATATACTGAAAGTAAAATGTACTTATAAATTGGCTAAATATAAGATGCCATGCTTAAGTTGCACTGTATTTATTAAAAATTTAAATAATATAAACATTTTAAAAAATATAATTCCATAAAGAGTATTTCAAAGTATACACGGGGGTCGAACCTGTATCACGTGAATATAATGTATAATATTTTTTTTTATAAATAGTAATTATTGATATGTATAACATGTGATTTTATTATTTATTGTACCTAAATAAAATATTGTTTTTGTTATGATTGTTTATTTTGATTGTTCCAAACGTGGCTGCATCAATAAGTATATCATCAATTTTTTTCCTCTTTGCCCTTCCCTTTTCTTCCTCATTGTCCTTCTCTTTTTTCTTTAGAAAATGTCTACTGATAATCTTTCTTTCAATAATAACAACCACTAAAATATTACTGATGATGATAAACATGAAAACCTTTCTGATGTTGACAAATGTGAAAATCTTCCTAATGATGATAAACATGAAAACCTTCCTGATGTTGAAATTCTTGTTGATAACAACCACAAAAATTTATCTTTTAATAATGTAATAACACTTTTTCTTGTATCTTATTTTCATCATCTAATTACTTTAACCAAATGATTTATCTTATGTTTTTTAAAAGAGTTATGAACAAAATTCGTTAATATTTGATAGTGTATCATACGATGATGATAAAGAACCAGACAATCTATCAGATTCATTGGAATTAAATTCTGAATTAACCTTCACTAGCTAGGATGAATTCAAAAGTTGAATTGATAGGTTTGTATTAAAAGAAGGGTTTAGCTATAAAATCAAAACAAGTGAGAAAGTTGAAGGTGTGGTGTGAAGAGCTGCTTATGAATATACCAAATCAGGTTCACATGATTCATAAGTAACTTCTAATCCAACCAAAAGATGTAATGCTAGTTCTTCAAGAACATCATGCCTTTGGAAACTAAATGTTATATACCCAAAAACAAGTTGCATCATAAAAATCAATTTTTTTAATAACAACCATAATCATCTACTTACTTCAATGATTTGCAAAATAGTACCATAGTTTTGTAAATTAATGCCTGAGACGTTAGCAGATATTGAAAAGTATGTAATTAAAGGTCAAATGGACTCAGCATCTATTTATCCTTTGCTTATACATGATTACACAGATCAACCTATATATAAGAAGGATTTGTATATTGCAGTTTACCAATTTCGTCAAAAAAATAATCCAGGAGACATGAATACCACCCAGATGCTTCAGCAATTAATAAATTGGAAGAATTCTGATCCACTTTGGATTGTAAATCTTCGGTTGGAACTTGTTTCAAGAAAACTAAATTCTCTTTTATAGATGTCTCCTGTACAAAGAGAATTATATGCCAAATACAATAATGTTATAATCGTTGATATCACTTACAACACCAATAGATTTCAATTGATGCTCTGTATTATTACTATAATTAATAATAACTATAAGACCAGAATCGTGACATGTGCAATAATCAAAGACAAAACACTTGATACTTACAGATGGATATTTGACATGATACTTAGCGAAACAGGTGTTTCTCCTGGAAATATCTTTACAGATTCAAATCCATCGATGATTAGATCAATAAAGGAAATTTTTTCTGATACTTAACACTTGTTGTGTATTTTTCATATTGACTTAAATCTTTGGAAAAAGCTTAAAGGAAAATTAGGCAGTAAATTTGAGAAATTTCATCATAATTTTTATACATATAGGAATTCTCTTTATGAAGATCTATTTGAAATTTGATGGAATCAATTGATCGATCAATATCCAGCTACAGCAAAGTATTTGTCTGATACACTATATGTTAATAAAGAATCATGGGCAATATTTTGAATACATAAAAGATTTACTATTGGAACACAAAGTATACAGAGAATCGAATTGATCAACAAACATATACATGATAAAGTTGATCGATTCACTTCATTATATAACCTACTACTTAATATTAAAGATCACATTAAAAATGAAAAACATCTTGAAAATTTTGAAATTAAACGAAATGCTATACCTACAATTGGTATGCCAATGTTAAATACAAGATTCTTCAGTTCTGTAGATGATACCATGAAAGAATTTTTAACACCTGTGATGCTTGAAAAACAAAGATCACAAATGAACCAATCTGTATGTTATGATATCAATCGGATTATAGAATAGCAAAACTTGATGAATGTAAGTTGGAAGTTTGGTTTTGATTAGTATTAGCTTAAACTAAGGATTCACATTTTTATTACTTATAGATGGAAACTGATCATGAGAAAATGAATGGTAGAATTAGAGAATAGGAAGGGGATACGTGACAAATTCTTTTCTGATTATTAGTCAAGATCATACCACCAGAAGCAATTCTAGAAGTATGGAACATCTGAGCAACTGAAATCCAAGGAATAGATCATTATGTGATTCTTCTCAATGAAGACACACATTTATGTACCTGCCTCCTTTTGATTAATAAAGGGTTGGTATGTCACCATTTTTTTTGGGTTAATACTTACTCTCGATATGCCATATTTCATATAAGCATAATCCCAAACTGATAGTACTTGGATTCTGATACTATTAATACAAACAACCTTTTACAGCAATATCCTTCTATTCTGGTTTGTAGTACAACACCATTAGATGATAGTATAGAATTTAAAAATAGCATTAATTTTTACCATTTTTTTACATTTCAGGTTGATTCATCTAGTCCTCAATCAAATGTAAATTTAACTAAAGCTATATATGCAGAGTTATTTGGGTTATCAAAGAAAGTTGATTATGCTCTTAAGTCTAACATGTAATGCAAATTATCAAACATGCTTAAGAGTTTTATATATGATGTTTAGAATAAGATAGAAACAGAAACAGAATTATCTAATATCATTAATAATCCAACTGTTACTAAGCATAAAGAATGACCACCAAAAAATTTAAATCAAATGTTGAAGTAGGTTTATTTAAGGGATCAAAATGAGTATTAAAAGATAGTACACAGGTTAATATAACAAATAACAATGATTTAGATGAGACAAAAGGACGAAGATGTGAAAATTATAAGCAGTATGGACATTACTTAAAAGATATGTCAAAATGCCAGTGTTTAATTGTTTGTTTAATGTTTAATTGTTTTATTTTTTTTACATTTATAGCATATATGTATATGCGCGTTTTATTACGTGTTTTATGATACATTTAATTTACAAATAAAAAATTTTTGGTTTAAGTCATGTGATTTTATTAAATACTAATGTCATGTAATCTAGATTCAAACACCCCATGTACAAATAGAAATCGCATTCCATAAATATCTGAATTAATAAACTCTATAATTTAAAATAAAAAAGCTAAAGATTACTATTTAATATATAATTGAAAAAATATATTCTAGGATTTTTTGTAAAAGAATTTAGTCAAATTTGAAATCTTTATAAAAAAGCAAATATTAAATTTATCTAAAGTATTTAACTAATAATTATTAAATAGTATAATTTAAGAAAAAAGTAATTTATCGCCATGGCGATGCATCACTACTTCACGTGACTTATACTATATAATAATTTGTCACCCTCCACGTCACACCATAGTTTTCCATTTTTAAGGATATTTTGGCCAGCGTTATAAAATTTGGGCAAAATTAAATATATGATGAATAATATGTGACAAATAGTATTTATCATACCGAAAAAATTCTGTCCCTAGAATAAATAGTAAAATCAAAATTTTGGGTTATGCAAGATTTCTAAAAAGGAAATTTCGGTGCAGATCATTTAATTCTGGGCAGAATTATGAATCACGTGACACTGGTGATGCATCGCCATGGCGATAAATTACAAAATTTTTAATAAATTTTATAATTTTAGCATTTTGATATTTTAGTATTATATGTAAAGTTTTACTTTTTAGTAAATAGGTTTTGGCCAGTAATTTTAATTTTATGTAATATAATTATAAGCCTAAAAAATTTAGCTATTAAATAAAATATTGGTTGGCTTTAGACTATATATATTATATAAAGAATTATTTAATAAAAGTTCTTTATCCTATCTATTAAGTATGAACTCATATATTTATATCAAAAATTTTTATCACAGAAATTCAAATTACTTCTCATATTGAAAGTTATAATAATATTATCAAATACAAGTTATTAGTAAATAATATATTATGCAATTTTACTAATACTCTTGATGTATAATTTGAATATAAAGTTTAATAGAATTATTTTTTTGAATACCATACTTTATCAACTTGCATGAAAATTATAATAATTATAGTAAAGATCTTTTTTTAAAGTTAACTAAATAAAATAATGACCAAATATTTAATTCTACAAATATATATTATTTGCTGAATATATATAGTATATATAGAAATGATATAATATTTTTACTTTATACCAAATAAAGTGAAATCAAATATTGCTGAGATATTTAGTATCTTTTTTATGAATTAAAATATTAATAAAATCTAAAATACTATTGTTACATAAGATTTAGAAGTTAATGTAATAAATGAATTTATTAAAGATTTGTACAATATAAAGCAAATTTTATTAAAGTTAATGATTGCTAAAGTTGGTAAAGAAAATATTTAAGAAATATGAAAGATTACTAACATGTAATCTGAAAATAAGAAGTACATATATTTTGTATTCCATTTTATACTAACTTTTATTTATGCATATTTAATATATTATATGATATTATTTGTCACTACTATTTTTAAATAATGATAATTTTAGCAGTTGTAGAATTTCAAATCCAAATAATACCTTTTTGATAATTAGAAAAATTATAGATTATTATTTTGTAAACAAAAAAGCAGCTTAAAATTTTTTGAATATAATATTCCTACAACTTATTACTAATACTTTACATTGATAAAAAAAAAGATTAAGTAAACTTATATAACAGGCAGCTCAACTTACTGTTGAATATAACAGTTATAATGAGATAATTAGTTGGTTAATTTGCAATTTATGAGAAATGAAAAGATCTACATTAGTGATCAGTAGGGCAATTTTATAATTAAATTTATTAATACTCATAATCTGGAGCCGTCAAACAAATATTGGCATATTTTGATAATTATTTTAAATCTTTAAAAATAATAGATTAATTTATGGCTTTCTGACTACCTTTCATAAAAAAATCATAAGAATATCTTTGAAATTGCAAATTCTAAATGAGGACTGAAATTATGCAATTAGACATTTTCATTAAATTTTACTATTAAAATTGCTGGTTGGAGATTATGGATATGGTAGGGCAGTGATGTGCACTTGGAAGATTGGAATCACTATTGGAAGTACCTTTGGAAGACTTGGAAGCATAATTTTCTAATAAAATCATTTGGATTGGAAGTTTCCAATCAAGTTTTTTACTATTGGAAGCATAAAATGCACATCACTGTGGTAGGGTAATAGGGTATGCTATATTTTTTTTCCCATTTTTTTGCAATTAAATTAGCCAAATTTGTAATACTAATTAAAATTATCATAATGCAGGTCAGAGGTGCTTTACTTAATTTAGCAACATATAGATTATAGCTAAAATGTCCCACTAATTACTAATGTTGATCTTTCATTTCTTGTGAATTGCGAATTAAAATAGTTTATTAATTGACATCACTGGTAAACCAAAAGTATAATTATATAACATATAACAAATAATTATTTGTTATAAGTATAATAAATAAATTTACTTTATCTATATAGTTAATATATATACATTTATACTATATTTTATCAAAATTAAGTATCTTTTTTTGCAAGAATTTTGGTTGAAAAGTTTGAGATGGTACTTATTTTTGTTACTTTTTTTTATTAGTAATATACTGTATATAATTTTTTTCTAAAAATTTAAAAAATACTTGTTTCAAGAGATACTTAATTTTGATAAAATATGGTAATAATAAAAAGATAATTAATTATTTTTTAAAAAAATTTTAAATATAAACTTTAGTTAATTGTTAACACCTTTACTCTATATTATTTTAAATATATATAATATAAAACAGGAGGCTTTAATTCAATATACTTTTTATCTAATCATTAAAAAATTTAATAAAAAACAAAATCCAACTTATAATTAATGTACAAATAAAAGCAATTATATAAAAATAATTCCTTTTGGTAGGTTGGATACTTTCTTCAATCTTTATGATATCGTGATTTTCTTTTCTCTCATCTTCTGTCATATCCAATATACCATTATGCCAATTTTTTGACACATTATATAATAATATAGATACTAATATAGATAATACACTACTGCCTAAATAAAGGTGCATTACCATTACATACTTATCTTCGTCCATATCTTGTAATAATCCTACAAGTATATCATAAATCGTTGATCCAATGTTTAAACTTGATTTAACTATGCCCAATGCTGTACCGACATAATTTAATGGTAATAGTATTGGTATTGATGATAATAATCCTACCGGTCCTAATGAAAGTGAAATTGAAAAACAAACCATTCCTATAACTACTATAATTGGTGTTAGTGCTATAAATCCAAGGAGATACATTGATATGGTAAGAAAAACCGTAGACATAATCACTAATTCAAAAAAAAAAAAAAATTAGTTGAAAAAGGAACCTGTTAAAGGAATAAAAATAATTCTTACATGTTAAAGAACGATTTCCGAAACGATCTAAAAAGTATCCAAGGAAAGGCGAAATGAATATTGGTAAGAACTGAGCGATACTAGAATTATAAGCAGCATATTCATCTGAAATTTCATCTGTATTATTCCATCTAGTTTTCACCAATTCCCTATAATTACCAAATGCAAGTTAATTTTTGCCAAATCACTAGTAATGTAGTAAAGTAAGTATTTTATTTACGTGTGAATATGTAAAAATGAAGTCCATGCGCTACCCAATTGGAATTCAAGTAAAACAAAAATCCAATAAATAGTAGGAAACAATAATAATTTTTTAAAACTAAAATGTCTTTTTTGTTTTATATTCATCATTTCTTGGTTTGATAATCTTTCATTAAGTATTCTCATTAAGAGAACGTATGAGATGTTGATTATTAATGAAATAACGCAAAGAAATGCAGAAAACTAAATTATAAAAAAAAAATAAGTTTCAAAAGGCACAAACTTAAGATGAATAAATACACGAAAATCATAAATTATCATACCCAAAATGCCCATCCATAAAATCCTGTAATCTCCTTGATCGGGACCACCGTCAGATTGCCCAAGAAGGATGACTTTTGATAAAAAAAGAGTTGAATTAAAACTATAAAATACGTACTCAACACCTCTTGCATTATTGATATCACGTACCATTCTTGACGTAGCAATCTGAATTCCCACAACGATGGCCAGCCCTTTTCCTTTAAACCAATGACTTAAAATTGCCACTTGAACTGTAATAATAGTTCCACTTCCAATTCCATATAAAATTCTTCCAATTACCATCACGACAAATGACTTTAAATTAGTTGATAATGCAACAAATATATTTCCTATAGCAATAAGAGAAGTAGCCAATATGGAACCAATCGAGGTGCCAAATGTATCGATAAATACTCCACCGAGAATCGGTAGAATTGTATTAACCAATGATACTGATGATTGAATAACTCCATATTGTGAATTTGAAATGCCTAATTCCTTAGTATTAAAGAGAATAAGTTAACATCATGTGGTTGTAGGAAAAAGTTGGTTATGAATATACGTACTTTTTTGACGACTGACTTTAGAGCGCCAAGAGTATGAGCGGCATAATGGCTTCCCACTAGAGAAAAACAAAATTAATTAAATCATCATAAGCCACTGTTTTCCTACTCTAAGTAACTTACCGGCTAAAGATAAAACGCACAATAAAGCGATCATTTTATATTTCCAAGGTCGGTCTTCTTCATAATATGTTTCTTCTTCTACCGAAATTTTATTAGATTCATTATCTTCATGTTCAGAACCAAAACTAAATCTTCTTTCCTCAGGTAATTCAAATGACAATGAAGATCGTGTAGGTATAGCTTCGTATGTAGAAGCATTTGGTGAACTATGGAGACTAGTTTTCCTTTGAGAATCAGAAAGAAGTGGTTCAGTGGATGACATTTTATATTTAGAATTGTAAGTATTTGATTTATGAATAAAAAATTTTTTTTAAAAATATTAGGTTATATGTGTTCCGAACAGGGAGTATAATCAAAATTATCAGATTTTGATCTTCACTTTGTTTAAAAACATTTGGAATTATCAGATTTATTATCAGATTCTTATATTATGACTAATCATCTTGGATAAGAACAATATCGGGAAAAAGAATTTTTCTAAGCAATTTTGGGATAATCAAATAATTTAAAAGTTACCAATTAAGTATCATATCTGGTATATCTCATGTGCTAATACCTGTTTATCCATTCTTATCGATATTGAACAATAGTCACGAAATAAAGATTCTTTTATTAATTAATTAATAAATAATAAAATAACTATTTTATCGTGATTTGCACTATATAACTATTTAAAAAAAATAAACCAAAATTTAGAGCGGACGTGTTTAACAACGCTACACGGTTTAATTTTTGTTTTAAAAAAAAATTTTTTCCTCAAATTCGAAAACAGTTGCTTTGTTCAAGCTTAGGATACTTTTAGGATTTACAAATCATGTATTTTTCTTCATCTTTTCATTCATTTTATAAATAATATTTTTTTTTGTAAAAAGTTTAGTTCTTTTTTTTATTTTAGTTCGTTCTCAGTTTTTTTATTGTCATGTCTGCTACCTCCTCAGTTGATACTTCTGTTACCTCTTTGGTTACCATACAAATAACAAATATCATTTCAGAAGAAAAGCAAAATCTCCTTTTTGATGTAAATTGCTTTTTGGAAGTTCAAATCGATGAATTTAATAAAAATTAGTGGCCATTCTTATAATCAAGTAAATGGAAACTTTTAGAAGATTTTTACCTGTCATTTTACAAAGCATCAAGACTCTAGCATATGACAAAAAAAAATATTCCTAATGAAAAATGCCAAATAATTAAAAACAAATAGTTAGAGTTAAATGCTATAAAGACTCTTTTAACTATATGTACTCTTTGTTAGAAGTTAATAGAATTAAATGTCTTAAAGCTATTCAAACTTTAGTATGTAAAAAAAGAAGCAGTTAAAAATTATTTGCCTTTAGTAATCACTACTACTATTAAAGAATATGTAATGATTGAATTAGGTTTTGATACAAGTGTACAAAAATTGAAGTATAAGAAAGTAATGAACATTAAGTATAAAGTTTATGATCCTATGGAAGTTTATTTTATTAGTGATTCTAATTTAAAGTTGAATATTTTAAAATTAGAATCATATTTAAAAAAGTATAGATATCAAGTTAAAACTTATCATATTTTCTAATAATCTACTAAGGATATTGTTTTTGCATATTCTAAGCAACTTAAAAAACTTTAGAATCATAGGTAATTAATGCTTATCTAGAGCTCTTAGTAATGGATCATATAACCTAACTATAGATATTATCCAAATTATTTTAAAATATTATAAATATAATGTATATAATTTACTAAGTAAAATATCAAAATAATTTAAAATATCAAAAATAATTTGGGATTTTATTATATGTCCAACATTTATAGATCTGATTTAACCTTTCAGATTTGAATCAGATTAAATCAGATCATAGATTAAGTATATCAAAAAAAATAAAAACAGTTATTTGTAAATATCTCAGTATCCAATAAAAATAGTCAACAGTCCTACAGGTCCATCTTAGTTCTAGAACTGCTGGTCTCAGGATTTTGTAGAATTGGACTGCAATCTTTTTTTCTGTAATACAGTAAGGATCAGTTCTGGAATTGATATAGATTTCCATAATGATCTTTATATAGAGGACAATCAAAATTATGTGAATATTTTTTAAAATAAAAATTTTATATAAAATAATACAATAAAAATAAAAATTATTAAGTAAATATATTAAATTAATTGTCCTTTATTAGTTTTATGTAAAAAAAAATTATTCATTAATAATTAATACTATATCCATTTGCAGCAATAACTGCTTTAACTCTTCGAAGCATACTATCAATTAATTTTTTATAATATTCAGGAGGAATGTCATCCCATACATCTTTAATATACTTCTCAAGTATTTGAATATTAGATGGTGGTGAATCATGATAACACACTATTGTTTTCATTTCTGCCTACATATTTTTGATTGGGTTCAAATTGGGACTTTGTGCTGACTATTGAAGTATCACAATTTTAGCATCTTCACGAGCAACCATAATAACTTTTGAATGATGTGGTGAAGCATTATTTTTTTGGAAAATTCTATTACCACTTGGAAAACACTCATCTAAAGTAAGTATAACATAGTCATGAATTATTTTAGCATGAGTTTGACCTGTAACTGAACCTTTTAATAAAACAATTGGTCCAAGCCCACGCTAGAAGAAACAACCCCAAAACATTCTGCTAGGACTATATTTTACAGTAACTGCAATACAATTAGTATTCAATTCTTCCTAGTTCACACTATACCTTTCACTGATGATCTTACTGAAATTGTGTAAAAGTGCTTTTATTTGAAAAAAGTACTCTTCTCCATTTTCTTGTTGTCCAATTTCTGTGTGCAAGAACTTATTTAAGATGAGTCTAATAATGTATTTCTATCATTGCAGATTTGTGATAGGAATACAAACACTAAGTCCAACTTTTTTAAGGTTATGGTGTATGGTAATTGCAGAAATGTGTTGCTTTTTATGAGCTATCTAAACAGTTGCAAGCTTTTTTGAGCAAAGCTGATGATTTTTACCATTTTCTTGAATGAAAGCTTTGAGTTCTTATCACATTGATAAGTTAAGAAGTGGTGGATGACCTGGTTTTTTTGTTAGTGTAAAAGAGTTAGTTTTACAAAAACGTTTAAATACATTATAAATGGCAGTTTTACTACATCCCAATTGTTCTGCAATTATACGACCTAATTGTCCACAATTATAGCCATAAATAATTGCATATCAAGTTTTTAGGTAAGTAGTTTCATATTTGGTAGGTGAATACTAAAAAAAAATATTGATGTGATTTTTATTATGATCTAAAGTATTAAATGATGTATTGTTTATATTATGTCATCATATGATGATCAGCCTAATTTTGACAAAACAAAATGTCCACATAATTTTGAATTTTTGATCGTCCTTTGTATTATATATAGTTTTTTTATAAATGAAAGTTTTTTTAAACCTTATTAGAAATATATTAATATTTTCTTTTTTTATTACCACCTAGGGTATGAAGACTTTTTCTTTTAAATAAAAAATTTAAAAAGACCAATTGGTCTTAAAAAAACTATAAGACTGACAATCTTATCAGTCCTTGATCATGTGATTTGAAACTGAAAGATTGAGGTCCTATACTAAGATGAACCAGTCCATCTTTTTATGATGTAGAACTGGTAAGACTATAGTTTTTTAGGACTGTTGACCATCTTTAGTATTCAGAGATCATAAAATAATCATCTATAACTTATTGGATTTATTTTATTGAGATAAATCTAATAATAATTAATATAATCAAATAGATATAATATTTATTAAAATAGATTATTTTAAAGTTTTTATATAATATATATTTTTAAATTATTATAAAAAATCTCAAAAATTAGTATTTTAGCAACCAGTAATTTTAGAAGGATAAAATATAGTTCTTTAGATTTGTCTTAATAAAATAAATCTAATGGTAGTTTTTTATCTTGATAGGATTAATATTTACAAAAAATAAATTATTTTAAATATTTTAATTAAAAATTTTAAGTCAGATTAAGTTAGATCAAAGTATAATCTAAACTAAATATTTTAGCAGATTATTCAATTCATCAAATCAGATTAGAACTTTATGTTTATCAATTTTACTTAAAAAATAAATAAATATAATTAGTCCAAAATATAGTAAAAGATTATATAATTCTATGTACATTGACTCTATTGGTTCTTGTTGATACATAACTACACAAACTATTAAAAATTTATTTACAATTATGTGACTGCATTGTATAATATATGTAATAATTACATTACAATTGCATAATATATAATGATACGTCAAAATACAAATTATGCGTTAATTATTTTATTTTTAATCTTTAATTTTTTTTTTAAAAATTTTTATATATTTAATTTTTAATTTTGGACAATTTTAACGCTCACCGGAAGTGAATTTCACTGGAGGTTAATTTAAAAAATAATTAACCAGGAGNTGAATTTTTAAATAATTCACCGGAGGTTAATTTCACCACATCATGTGATTTTTATTACATAATTTTATATTTATTAATTTATCAAAGAAATTTTGGTAAATTTAAGATTTATTATAGAAATGTTTTTTTTTATTTTGTTTAATAAATGGTTTAAAATAGAAAAAAAAACAAATAATAAAAAAAAGAGAAAAGTAAAAAAAATCTGCATTTGCAACCATCTATTAAACTATTAATAAAAATAACTAATGTAATTAAAATGATGGAAAAAATAAAGCTTGTGTTTAATTAGTAATATATCACTCTACATCAGAGTTTAAATTATAATCAGAGTTTAAAATATTGGAGTTTAAATTTAAATATCAGAGTTTGAAATTAAAGTCAGAATTCAGTCAGAATTTGAAACATCGGAGTTTGAAATTATAGTTGCGTCAGAGTTTGAAATGTCAGAGTTTGAAATGTCAGAGTTTAAAATTATTAAAAGTCAGAGTTCACTTCAGAGTTTGAAATGTCAGAGTTTTGAAATTATAGTTATGTTAGAGTTTGAAACATTGAAGTTTAAAATTATAGTTACATCAGAGTTCGTAAAATGTCAGAGTTTGAAATTATTAAAGTCAGAGTTCGCGTCAGAGTTTAAAACGTCAGAGTTTAAAATTATTAAAAGTCAGAGTTCACGTTGAAGTTTGAAATGTCAGAATTTGAAATTATAATTCACATAGAATTTGAAACGTCAGAGTTTAAAATTATTAAAGTTAAAGTTCGCATCAGAGTTTGAAACGTCAGAGTTTAAAATGTCAGAGTTTGAAATTATAGAGTCAGAATTTGTGTCAGAGTTTGAAATGTCAGAGTTTGAAATTATAATTTGTGTAGAATTTGAAACATCAGAGTTTAAAATTATTAAAGTCAGAGTTCGCGTCAGAATTTAAAACGTCAGAGTTTGAAATTATAAAAGTCAGAGTTTGCGTCAGAGTTTGAAACGTCAGAGTTTGAAATTATAGAGTCAGAGTTCACAAAATATCAGAGTTTGAAATTATAGTCACGTCAGAGTTTGAAACGTCAGAGTTTAAATTATTAAAAATCAGAGTTCGCGTCAAAGTTTGAAATATCAGAGTTTGAAATTATAAAGTCAGAGTTCGCGTCAGAGTTTGAAATTATTAAGATCAAAGTTAAAAATGTCAAAAGTTAAAAATGAAAAAACCAACTATATAGAAAAACTAAAGAAATACAACTATTACAAACCACTATTATTTACAAGACATTAAAAAACAATAGCATAATACTATTATTACTTACAAAATAATAAAAAGAAAGAAACAAAAAAAATATGAAAAAGAAATGAAGAAGAAAAAAAAACAAACCAGGTAAAAATTACTAACCAAAAATGATTAATATAAATAGGTGAAATTTAAAATATAAAAAAATGCATTATGAAAATCAAGGTGAAATTCACCACCCGGTGAATTTTTATTAAATTCACCTCTGGTGAATTATTTGCAAATTAACCTCTGGTGATTGTCAAATAAATTCTTTTTTTATATATTTAATTTTTAATTTTTTTTATTATTGATTTTTAATTTTTTTTTATTTAACCAGCCAACATGTATTATTTTATAAAAAAATATAATAAAAAGATTTACTTTGAATTTTAAACTTATATTCATATTTGCAAAATTATTGTATGTAACAAGAAAAAAATCTTCTTTTTTATCAAAAACTATATATTGAAATAATGTAAAAAAATTTAACTTTCTCCCAAAATTAATTTTACAAGAATATTAATAAATCTACTGTTGGAATGGTCATTAAAATAATCACTAATCTTATTATTTAATTTCATTTCTTTATATGTTTATTCTTATGATCAATTGCATGAAGAGTAAAAATAGTATTTTTAAAGTCTTCTGCAAAGTATTGGTTGCAAATTTCAATTTATAATGCACTAACTAATTTATTGTTATTAATATAAATTCCATTTATCTGACTTTAATATCCAAAAATGCACCAGTTGGAATGACAAAGAAAGTGAGGTGAATATTTTTGCTCATTTTCTAAATATTAAAAAGTTTCGTTAATTTTTATATATTTCAAAAGAATACCAAATAAATATACCTTTTATTTTTTTTCAAATATAATAATGATAGAAAATAAGAATTTCTACTTATTTATATCCAACAGGTCTAGATAATAATGGCTAATATGCATTACTTTTTTAGCTAAATCGCCAAAAAAATCATATGAATCAATCTATATTAGATCATTAGAAAAATGTGAAATTATATGTATGTCATTTCTATTATTAAAAAAAATAACTGTGTCTTTATGTTGCAATTAAGTCAGCTGATCATCTTATAATCAAGATTCATTGTTAAATAAATTCTGGATATTTAGTAAATAAGTGAATTTACCTACTACAGATTATAAAAAATCTTTCTGATAATGATAGTGATTTAATTATTGCACATACAAAATCTAATTGATTGTTTCTCATGATTTAAATTGTGAAAAGATTGTGAGAAAGTATCAAGAACTGATTAGAAACTAAGGGAAATCTTATGTAATATAAATTTTATAATTTAGCCATTTATAATGATTAAATCCAATTTAATTAAATCAAAAAATATGAATCTATTTTCACTTGAATAATCAAATAAAAATGAATTATAATCATAAAATTGATATAAACTGTTAAATATATTAGGAATTCATATTAACAGACCAAGACCTAATAAGTGTATTGACACTATTTTAGACAAGGATTATAATAAAATTGTACCTAAGCCAGTTAATAATCATTCTAAATTATCTTAGAATATATGTTATAAATTACAATTATTATTATGCTAATTAATTTAAAAAGGTTTTTAAGGTAAAAAAATGATTTGATAATTTATCTGTCATTAAATCTCATAAAACTCCTTAGCAATGGGTTATTTGTATAAAAATTACTTTGCAAACATTGATTACTGAGAAAAAAAAGCTTTTATTATGTATTCTACCTTTTCATATTATTCAGATAAAGTTACTAGCTAAAAGATATTCCATATGATTATCGTAAACCTAGTATTCATAAGAACAGAATGATTATTTGCTTCGATTATTAGAAATTGGTAAAGATTACTAATGTTGAGTCAAAAAAGACATACTTCAGCAGGTAGTATAGATATGGATATCAGCTTAAACCTGAAGATTTGATAAAACATCATTGGAATCACTTATATTTTAAAAATAAGACTGAGAATAAGGCATGTACATTAATACCTCATCATTATGAGAAGCTATTAGAAAATGTATCTAATAGAACTATGAATCTTTAACTCTCAATTTGCAAAAATAATACAGATAAATTATTTATTTCATCTCAGTATACAAAATAAAATAACTTACTATCATCTATAAATTATCTTAATCAGCTAAAAAGTATCATGTTAAGATTGAAAAATGGAACAAAAATTACAATTGTTTAACTGAATAATTCTAAAAAATATTTTAATTATAAACTATTGCTTTTAATTGAAAATTAATATCATTTAGTCAAACATAACTTATTAATCATTATATAATTTATTTTTTTTGCACTATATAATCTGCATACATGCATGATTGCCTAATAAACTTATGAAATGTATTACTTGCAGGATAAAAATTGGCCAAAGGTACTATGCATAATCTATTTATTTTGGATTAAATTCTCTAATCTATAACTATTTTAGTAAAGTATTTTTTGATGAAGCAATCTTAGAAATTCTTAATTGTGAAATAATATAACTACAAGTTTGAAAATTTCTATACAGTAGTTATCCAGTGAGCTTATAGAAATTACAAGAAAAGATTTAAATCTTTGGCAAAATAGGTTTGAAAAGCAATAAAAAATGATAGAACTCCTAACAGATGGAAATATTTAGATATTATTTCTCATGATAAGGATTATTATTATATTAATAGAGAACTAATAAAATTTAACTGAAAAGTTAATTTTTTTTAATTCACTATATAGACACATTTTATATACTGCTAGTACTTAAGTAGAAGAGAAACAAAATCAATTAGCATACTGATTAAAATGGATAACTTTTGAATGTGCTAGAAAATTATTATAACAAGAAGGTTATATTTTTTTTTCTGGTAAAAATTGGATAGATTGGTCTATCATATTAAAATGGATACAAAATTTCAAATATTATTAAGATACTAAAAAAAATCTCATTAGTAAATCGTTTGTCAAAAAAGAACTGTTGGGACAAGTTGACTCAAATATCTATACTCTACTACTTAAAGACTGGTGATATAGAAATAAAGCATAGTTAAAACGTTCTCAAAAAATTGATATAAGCAGTATTATTATATAGGTAATGCTAACTTGTGAAATGTATTTTTATAAAAAAAAAAATTTTAGAATATGTTCAATTAGCTATTTTTTTCCTAATAGTATTTTGTTAAAATAAAATAAAATATTATCCAATTACAATGCATGTTAGCATGCCTGTGTAATATAAATTAGCACATTTTTGATCCTTGTTAAAGTATATATGATATAATAGTAATATATTGCAAATCATCTGTACAAGTGTGATTATTGCTTATGTGATAAATTAATTTTCATATATAAGAAATCAATCTCCCAAGAATATTTCAAATTTTTTCTCGTAACAATTTAGCAAAATAGCATTTATTAATAAGTATGTCTACTTTGAAGTTACAGATATTTACATGAGGTTTATTTTAATCAAAACATATTATTTAACATTATCGAGTCTTAGTAGTAAGTAGTCAAGTGAAAAAAAGGTATATGCATTATTTTTAATGCCTTTATAAATATTGGGATCTTTAATGCATATTTTACATCTTTTATTAGTAAATCTAAAATTGTAAAAAAATTGACAGTTCAAAGAACTTAGGGTTAAAATCATTAAATAAAGTTCAAGGTATTTTGCAAAAAACTATTACAATCATAATCATATATCTGCCATATTGGAAAAAATATCAAAATTAGAATATACTTAGGGATAGAGGTATGCTCTGAAATCTGGTCAATCCAGATATCTGGTCATCCATCCAAAAATTAATCGAATTCAAATTGATCCGTTTGTACCACTGGATTGACCGGATGGTTCAACGGATATCCAATCAATTCAATGATCCATTTATATCACCAGATTTACCGGATCCACCAGATTTTTTTATAAAACTTTACATAGTGTAATTGAAGGTAGAAGAGTTCCTCTTACAAAAAGAAAAAAAAAGAACGTTAGTAACGTTCTTGTATTGAATTATAATAAAAAAAACTACCTCCCTACCCCCCTTTATCCCATTTACCTCCAG
>QKYT01000022.1:198556-246332 GCA_003550305.1 Glomus cerebriforme
AAAAAAAGAATGTTAGCAACGTTCTTGTATTAAAGTTTAATACCCCCTCTCAATTACCTCCAGGAGTCAAGCTGAAGAGTTCGTTCCTATAAAAAAGAAAAAAAAGAATGTTAGCAATGTTCTTGTATTAAAGTTTAATAACTAACCCTTCTTTAATTACCTCCAAGAGCTGAGCCAAAGAGTTTATTCCTATAAAAAAGAANAAAAAAGAATGTTAATAAACGTTCTTATGTATTAAAATAAAAAAAACTCCCAAAAAAATAAAAAAAAATACCAGATTTAACCAGATTATCTGATCAATCCGATCAATCTGATCATCTGTGTAATATCTGATCAATCCAGTATTATCCAATAGATCCATCCAGATTATCTGAAATCATTTCATTCTTTAATTTGGATTATCCAATCCATTCAAAAATGGATGACGGATTGAACAGATTTCACTGGAGCATAGGGGTTAGATAAATAAATGGGGGTCAACTCAGGATTATATACACTATTGGTCATGAAACTAAATTGTCACCATAAGTAATTTTATATGTAATCTTATAAAAATATGATTTTACTTTATGTTTAAAATAAAAGATCAGTTGATAATTAAAATATAATCTATGAAAAAAATTAATGATGATTATCTAAAAATATAATTTTTGTCAAAGTTTCGCATCTATATCTTTTAAAAAACTTGATTTACTATTTGTAATACCTCAAAACTATATAAAATTTTATTAAATACATAAAAATAATACACAATAAAAGAAGAAAATACTATTTTTAAATATTTTAAATAAAAATATTTATAGTTTTTTATTGAGATCTTAAAAAAAGAAAGAGTGTAATTTCTAACTTTTTATTATTAAGTAATAAAAAGCATATAAAATTAAGAACAAAGCAACCAGTGGTCTAATTTGAATAAAAAAACTTTGTTTATATAAAACTAATATGAATGACTTTAACTTTTTGGATCAGCTGCTTTCCTATATATATATGCTAAAAAAAAAATAAAAATTTAATATGAAATTTCGCTTGTATAACTAATTTATGAAGGCGATAGTTCAGTTTATTATTGAGTTGACCCTCCCTCCTATTTATTTATCTAATCCCTAAAGTATATGAACTGATTTTTTCAAACCCTGCATGTAACTTTGAAATCTAAGTTAAAAATTCACATGTAATCTTATATAGATTATCAGTGGATGACATCTTATAATTAATAAAATAATTTTTTGCATCACTTTTTTTTTGATCCATAATTATAATATCAAAGAAACAATATCTTGCTGGTCAAATAGGCAAATATTAATTCAAAATGTATAAAAAGAGTTTTTACTGTATTAGATACTAATCAATCATATTTGCTTTCAATAGTCCTCAAAATCTACTTAACCAGTACCGCACCTAGTTTTATATCATACTTAGGATTTTTAAAATCATGCCATTCTACAGTTGTAAAATTACCTCTATTAATATATGATTGAAAAGGATTAAATAGCGCATAGTACAGACATTTTTTGCAAACTTTAAAAAAATTAAATCTACTGCAAATTGCATCAGTTCCAGAAGAGATAAATATATTCTAATTAGTTAACTGTAAGGCGCCTCTTAATAGCTTGCTACTTGAATCAAGAGTATAGATATATTTTCCTAATCCAAGTGATAATAAAGAGCATCTCTTGACAGTTTTTTACCTGAATCCAGAGCATAGGCATATTTTCTTAGCTCTCATTATTTGTGGCATAGTCTATTTTATTTTAATTGAGGTGTTATAGAGCTTTTTGTTATTATATGATATGTTATTTATATTATACATTAATTTCACAGGATACTCATTCGTATTAGCAGGAAATTATAGTAGAATGCAAAAAGACAGGTGAAAGATCTTTTTATGTATACATGCTAGTTTATGGCTAATTATAAGCAAAATTATCAAACTGTCCATCATTGTAGAATCACATAAAAGGAATTATTTGATCAAAAACAGTTGATATATACCAAGTTGTGAAGGAGAACATTGGTGATAAAATCGTGAACAAATGTTAACAATCATCAAAAAAACTTGAAAAGGATGAACAAGAATGAAGTCAATCAAGAAGCAAAATAGACTATCATACTAATTCAGAAGATAATGTTGAATCACAGAGTCCAATCACTATATCTGAAAATAATAATTCAGATATATCTGATCAGGTAGATTATATTCAGGATGGGTATTATTAGCCATAAACGCTTATTATGCTTACTATTATCTATCACATAAAGAAAGCAATTGATAATCAGGAAGTGATAAATAATAAAATAAAAGTGATGAAGAAAAATAAAGTAAATTTCATTAAACTCTTGGCTTTATGTATACTGAATAATAATAAGAACTTATATTCTTGCCTATCTACTGTTGTTAATGGTTTGGCTTGGTTCAGCTTGAAGTCTAAGCCAAGCCAAGCTGATAAAAAGTCAAATCAAGCTAAGCTGAATTATATTAGCTTGAAGGTTTAAGTCAAACTAAACCAAGCCAAGTCATGAAGCTGATGGAACTGATGGAACTGATGGAGCCGATGGGCAATATCTAATTAAAAAGTGAAAAAAAATGCCAAAATGGCATTTTTTCATAAAATAATATGAAAACTGCCATTTCAGCACAGTTATTCATGAAAAAATACACCGAAACAGCATTTTTTCATAAAATAATATGAAAACTGTTTTAGCATGATTATTTATGAAAAATGTGCTGAAATGGTATTTTTTTATAAAATAATATGAAAACTGTTATTTCGGCGCAGTTATTCATGAAAAAATGTGCTGAAACTGCATTTTTTCATAAAATAATATGAAAACTGCCATTTCAGCGCAATTATTCATAAAAAAATGTGCTGAAACTGCATTTTTTCATAAAATAATATGAAAACTACCATTTTGGCACAATTATTCATGAAAAATGTGCCAAATAGCATTTTTTTTATTATAAAATTGTTATTTCCCATTGGCTCCATTGACTTCCATCGGCTAGCCGTGACTCAAGCTGAGCTGAGCTGTGACTTGATATTCTCAAGCTGAGCTGAGCTGAATTAGCTTCTATTCTGAAGTCAAGCTAAATCGGCTCTATCGGCTCAGCTCAGCTTAGTTCAGCTCAATTTGAACTTAACAACACTATTCTTGCCATTTAAACGGAACCACTTAGACTAAGCGAAGCAAATAGAAAGAAGGTTGACGAAGCTTACAAATTAATAGATAGATGATACATGTGGAACCTTTTATTAGAAAAAGTAATTAAAGATGAACTACAGTATATAAATTAGGGAAGGAGTTAGAATTTGAACAGTTAGTATTCATACATGAGGTTATATTTATGTAAAAATAATTATACTAAATTGAAGTTTTATTCCCTAGTGCTATTTATTTATTTATCCTGAATATTGATGATGAGTTAGTTGCAGACTGTTTCACTAAGACAAAACTTCATAAGATAAAGCTCACACCTATTCCAGAAGTTTCTGAACTCTCAGATAAAGTTAATGATTTTCTAGGTAAATTTATTGGAAAAATAATAAATTCTTTCTATTTTGCTATAGATGAACTTAAAGGAAATATGACAACTAATAAAGGAATTAAGTTTTGGTATTAATTATAATTGTGAAAGACATCACAATATGGACTACATATACCTGGCTTTACATGTATTATAAGTTACAGTTTATACTTTTGTTCTTTGTGACCATCTTGTATAATATCAATAGTGAATTGAGTGAAATTACTTATAGAATTAGAGAAATTAAGAGTGGAAAAATCACGGAAGTAAATCTAGAAAATTGGTTTAACTGTTACATATAGAGTATAGTCTTTAACCATACATTCAAAAATATAAAGGCCATATCTATTGTTAGGTATTTTCCTTTCTTTTGTTTAAAAGAGTATCTTCTTTGATTTAATGTGATTTCTTTCTTTTAATAATCAAGAGGTAAAAGTACGAGTATATTAACAGCCACTCAAAAAAATAAAAAAATGAAAAAGAAATCAGAAAACCATCAAAAAATTAATCGTAGAGGAGACTGGATCCTCAAGTCTGCAATATCACATGTTATTGCTAAGTCACTTTAATTAAAAATCATTCAAAATAATCCTTCATTATACCAAAATAAAGATAAAAATCATTCAAGAAGCAAATTTTTTTTTAATATATATCTCTAAAAATATCTTTATACATAAGAAATTACAAAAAAAAAAAAAAAAAAAAAAAAAAAAAATTTTTAAAAAAAAAAAAAAAAAAAAAAAAAAAAATAAGTTAGAATAAAATTTTTTTAAGAAAAACATAACAAAAAAAAAGAAATAAAAATAAAAAAAATAGTTAAAAAATAAAAAAAACTATTTATTATAAGTCTATAACTATTCATACAACTTATAAAATGATTTACCATAAGTTAGATAGAGTTGTTAACTATATTAGATGGATTAAAATGGGGTTTTTATATTAAGTTTTTTTTGTTTTAATGTGAAGTAAAATCAAAAATTTTTTTCAATTAATCTGCAAATTCACCTGATATAAAATTCTATATATGCTAATCAATTTGATATTACATAAAAAATATTTTACTAAAAAAAAATATTTATGATTATAATGAATTTTAAGTAATAATAGTGGTATAAATAAGAATAAAAGTTTTCTATTGGTTAGCAGTAAATTCTGAAAATTCACAATTTTTTTAGAGATTCTACTAATATCTGATAGTAATACTATCTTATTAGCTCATTTTTATATGATTTCTAATTTATTAGATATTAAATAATCTTTTTTAATTCAAAGCTAGATTATAATCTATTTAGTAATTTCTAAAAAAAAAATAATGTATAGAATTAACTAAAAAGAATTATACAAGATTAAAATATGAAAGTTTGTAAATTTTTTTGACCAATATATCAAAGTTTTAGATATATAAGATTTTATGCATTATTAGTATTATAATTCTTTCACAAAAAAGTATTTTTTCTTAATTTTTTTAATATTTTGCATTACAAATCACTAATCCATATCATCAAATCTGCCAAAGTTATCTTCTTTATTTATCCTTTTTTTATATCTATAACATGTAGAATGAGCTGATATATATTTGCAAAGTTTTCTTGTAACAGGTATATTATATGCATAATAAATAACTGTAGCTCGAATAAACTTGCCATTAGAATTATTATATATTACTGATAATTCTATTCCATTTTACAATTCTAACAATTGATCAACAGGAGTCAAATAATAGTTTAATTAATGCAGTTTTAGTTTGTAAAAACTAGAAATTACTGCCAAAATTATTATATATATTAGTAGGCTTAAAATTTTCACTTTATGAAAGATTATAAATTATGCCATATATTACTCTTACATTATATTGAAAATTGTTAAAAGATTAAAATTAATTAAGATTTTTAAATGACTATCTATTACTTTATATTTGAAAAATAAATTATTATTTGAATCTTTAAAAGTTTTTTAAATTTGACTATCATATATATTTGCTAATGTTTAACTATTATTAGATTAGTTTACCTATTTTTTGCATGATTTCTTAAACTTTCTTTTATTGAATAATTATTGTAATTATTATTTAAAATTAGTAATAGAAAAAATAAATGATAATTTATATATTAAGCTTTTATTTATAAACACCTGATTCATAATATTGTAATTACATGTAACTTTATATTTATTCATCAGATAGTTTGAAAAGTATTGAAAATCATAATAGTATGATTTATTGGTTAGCAAATCTTTTAGTATATATAATTTACAATACATTTTACAAGTTGCATATTTGATTATCAATACCAACTAATTTATGTGCCAAATATAAAGACATAAAAAAATTTAAATAAGTGTTTTTGTTGAGGTAAATAGAAAAACTATACTGTATGATCAGCTAAACTGTACTGTATGGTTAAATTTTATTAAAATTTGTACAGTACAGTATATTACTATATTAAGCGCTGTACTGTACTATATAAATTTTTGTAAAATTAACCATATAGTACAGTTAATTTAATTACGTGATTTAATAAAATTATATAATTTTTATCAACGCAAAAATTTGAAGTTAAAATAAAAAATAAAAATGTAACAATTTATATATAAAAATATAAAATAAAGAAATATAAATTTATGATATAAATATTAATTTATTAACTAATAAATAATTGTAAATTAAAAAAAAAATTTTCTCAAACTTACTATTGTAATATTACGCTAAAATTTTTAATTTTTAGAAATAATTGTACAAAAAAATCAAAAATTTTTTAAGAACCCCTCAAGTACCAGGAATGAAAAAAGATAAGGGGAGTATTAGGAATGAAAAACAATGAGAGAAAAGTGTAAGAAACAAAAAAAAATGAGGAAGACATCATAAGAACAAAAAATAGTAATAAAAACAATAAAAAAAAACAAAAATCACCACCTGTAAAAAGGATAAAGAGTAGTAATTAATAAGTTTTAAAAATAAAAAGAAGTAATAAAAAAACAAAATAATAATAAGAAAGAAAAATATATCTTACAGTAGTAAAACTGTTTCAAGAAGTAAACTATCTTGAAATTTAGAAAAGAATATAAAGTTAGCAAAAAAGTAAAAAAAAAAGAGAATGATAAAAGAATAAAAAAACAACAAAAAACTATCTTGAACTATACCTTAAACTGTTTTAAAAAGAGCCATTTCAAGTTATTTTAAAAAAAAAAGAAAATTATTTTAATAAATAAAATGGGTTGAAAAAAAAAGATTATCTAATAAACAAATAATTATATGTACATATATAAGTCACCTGATATAAAGATTGTACTGTATGAAAAAAAAAACATACAATCATCATTCATACAGTACAGTTTATATATATACTCATTATACTATACTAACTAACTATTCAATTCTAATATCTAAACCTGAAATATTCTTATAAAAAGAATAAATAAACTAAGTTTTAGATAAGTTGCAAAATTTACATTTCCAATTTTCAAAAACCTAAATTTTAAGGAACTGAATCTATAAAAAAAAAGAAAAACATTCGGTTAGAACATTTCTAACAAAGAAAACAAAAAAAATGAAGTTTTGTAATGAAATATTTGTTATGAAACTTATGTATACATTTCTGAATTCTGAATTTTCAGAGCTGAATCTATAAAAAAAAGAAGAAATAGTCGATTAGAATGTTTTTTAAAGAAAAAACCAAAAAAAATGAAGTTTCGTAATGAAATAAATATTACTTATATTTTCAATTTCAATTTACAGAAGCAAACTACAAAAAAGAAAAAATGGTCAATTAGAACATTTTTAAAAAATGAAAAATAAAGTTCATAATAAAGTAATTTGTTACAAAACTTATATTTCTTTTTCAATTTCGAATTTCCAAAGAATCTACAAAAAAAAGAAGAAATGTTCAGTTAGAATATTTCTTAAAGAAAAAACTAAAAAAATGAAGTTTCATAATGAAATAAATGTTACAAAACTTATATTTCCAATCCCAATTCACAGAAGTAAACTACAAAAAAAAAGAAATGGTCAATTAGAATGTTTCTAATATAAAAAGAAAAAATGAAAAAATAAAGTTCGTAACAAAGTAATTTAAATTTTTAATATTTTATATATAAATTTGTTATGAAACTTACATTTTTTTCTAATTTCGTATTCCTAAAGAATCCAAAAAAAAAAGAAATGTTTAGTTAGAATGTTTCTTAAAAAAAAAAACCAAAAAAAAATGAAGTTTTGTAATAAAATGAATATTATAAAATTTACGTTTCAGTTAAATCCAAAAGCAAACCTACAAAAAAAGAAGAAACATTCAGTTAAAACATTTCTTAAAAAAAAAATAAAAAAATAAAGTTTCATTATAAAACTTACATTCTGAAAAGAAAGTTTTGAAGTTACAACTTTGAAACTTACCAGATTTTTAAGCTGAAATCAAAAAAAATCTGATCTTGTTCCTACAAAAAAAATGAAAAAAAAAGAAACGTTAGTATTATTTCTACTAATAATTCTTTAAGTAAATGTATTAAATAGAAATTTTGTGAAGAAATTTTCAAACCTGAAATAAAATCCAAAAATCTACAAGAAGAGAAAAGAAGAAATATTAGAAATGTTTCTATTTAAAAAAACAAAAAAAAAACAAAAAAAAAGGAACAGTAAGTTTTGTTACAAAATTTACCATTTCCTAATTCTAAATGCCTAAACTGAAGGAGAATTTACAAGAAAAAAAAAAGAACCATTAGAAAACATTTCTAAAAAAAAGAAAAAAATAGCAAGTTTTACAAAGAAACTTACCATTTTTCAATTTCATGTACTAATTTGAAAGCCAAAAGAATCTACAAAAGAAAGAGAAAAAAATATTAGAAATGTTTCTAATAAAAGAAACCCAAAAAAATATGGTAAGTTTCTCAAATTTCTTTGAGAAGCTT
The DNA here is from genome assembly GCA_003550305.1 of Glomus cerebriforme. Lineage (NCBI taxonomy): Eukaryota > Fungi > Glomeromycota > Glomeromycetes > Glomerales > Glomeraceae > Glomus > Glomus cerebriforme. Next base: position 206,976 of record QKYT01000022.1, read on the forward strand.
ACCATTTCTGATTCATGTATTAAACCAAAAGTACAGAGAATCTACAAGAAAATAAAAAAAAAACGTTAGAAATGTTTTTTTAAAAAAAATTGAAAAAAATGGTAAGTTTTATGAAGAAATTTACTGTTTCTTAATTTTCAGAACTAAGTTCAAACGGTGATTAAAAGTTACTGATTTAAGGTTTAAATGAATAACTAAAATAAACTGCAGCTATATCTTAATTGATAAGCATAACGCACAGATTATATTTTTAACTAAAAGCTTTTATTTTTTGATTTTTATAAATTCAAATTGATTAGAATTAAAAGAAATGTTAAAAACTCTTGAATATACTGTATATATTTAACAAAATCTGTTCAGTTTTTTCTAAATGATTTAACAGTTTTTTTTACAATTATATGTTTCTATTTTCAAGTCTATTCTATAATAAAAACATTTTTAATATTCAAAATATACTCCAATCATATATATTTTTTCCATTTTTTATGTAACAGTAAAATTTTTGATGTGAAAATTAATTTTATTGATTTTTAATTTTGTATAATTTTACAATCATTGGCTAATTATTATTGATTATCATATAACAAATTGAAAATTAAATTTTACATGATGATATAATGTAAAAATCATATAGTCACACTAATTTGAAAATATTTTTATTAAATAGAAAAAAAATCTCCAAAAATTGGAATACTGTTTTAGTTATACTTATAGTATTATACTTTTTTGCATTATTCTTAATCACAAAATTTAGTATAGCAGATATTGAAATATATACTTTACAGACCAATAAGTTTCACTTTAAAATTTTAGCATCAAAATACTTATTTGAGAATAATAATAATTATAATGGATTTACAACATATTGAAATTTTAAGAATAGTGAAAAGATTTTCAAAATTAATAATAGATATTAAAACTATTCTATTTTGAAAAGCAAGAACTAAGAAGAATACTATGAAATTCTATGAAGCATTAAATAAAGAATATAAGTACTTGACTGATGGAGTATTTTTTTCACTAGTTAAAATATCCATATAGAGATAAAAAATAAAGTAAGGATGGTTAATATGTTGTAATAATTTTCTTGCTTTAAAATTTTTAAAAGTTATGATATTTTTTAACATAAGGAAAGTAATTAAGAATAGCTTGTAAAAATTGTAACATTAATAGTAAAAAATCAAAAAAATTTTACCTTAGCAGTATATCAAATTTTTTGTCACTGGAACTACTAGTTCCTTAGGTTGCTAAGTTTGAAAATATAATAAAATAATTATCTGCTTCAATTCATCAAGAGCTAATAATTTTTGGCATTTCACAAAAATTCAATTTCACAAAATTATGATAAACACACATACAGTATAACACTCCTGATCACAACTAAAACTGCTTATACAAGGGTTAAAAAGTTAAAAAATATCTACTATATTTAGATTAAATTACCATAATTCAAATATGATATATCTTATATGGAGTGCGAGATTGATTATAAGAAATTTACTAGAACTATGTCCTGACTAATTTTTAAGACTTTATATGACTTTGTTCAAAAGAAGTGGAATACTACCACTTTGGTAGTAACTTTAAATTTCTTCTTGAGGGAAATGACAATCTTTAATAACTTGTCTTAAACTCTTAATACCATTATTATCAAAAAAGAAGCTGATAATCAGTAATAATACTTTTTTTTTTTTTTTTTTTTTTTTTTATAGGCAAAGTGAGAAATGTAATAATACTACTGTATTTAAAGAATTTAATTATAGTTTTTTGATTATTGAAAACGCGTGTATAATGTGATACAAAACGCAACTTATGTCGAACAGGTCATTTTAATATTTTATGAATTAGGAGAGAAAATTTTTTTTACATATGATTATGCTAAAGGATTCTTTATATGTTTGCGATTATAAACTTATTGTATATTTTAAATAATTTAATATTTATTTAAATAAAATTTCGCTTAACGAAATAAAATAAAAAAAAATAGATATACTGTATATAATAAATAAAAATATTATTAACGTCCATGTTTTATTCATTCCTTCTCATTTGATCTTCTCCCTTTAATTTAGTAACATGTCCTTGAGCTTCCATCTTTTGATCTCCGATAGTACCACCAACATTTTCTTTGACGATGCCTTTGACTTTATCACCAGCACCTGAAACGTATTCAGAAGCTTTTGCTGCTTCAAGTTCAGCATTACCATCACGACGTTGTTCGGCGCCAGATTTTTCAAGATCTGGATAACCAAGAGTAGAACCAACCATTTCTTTTACGGCTCCAACCGTGGCATTATAATTTCCGGTAATTTTCGAAGGGGCTTTGTCTGCTGCATCATATTCAGCATTGCTACGTTCTTGTGCAATTTTGCCTTCAGTTTTGAGTTTTTCGTTGTCGGTCAGGTTACCAACTATCACGAAAAAAAAAAATAAAATGTGAATTTTGTTTAAAAAATGATTCATTATTACGGAAAAAAATTCACCTTGTTCTTTAGTAGCACCAGTGTAGTAGTTGACGTTAGCATTAACTTTGCTTGGTTGATCAGACATTTTGAATGAAGATAATTGATCGAATACTTTTATTTATTGTGATTTGATGATTGATGAATCGATCAAAGGGAAAACCGCTAGTTTATATAGTTGTTGCTAGATGCGCGAGAATTGTCATGTTAACGTCATAAACTATAAACCTTCATAAAAACGTCATGAAATTGTCATTAGTACATCATTGATCATCCGTGCTAGATTATGTCATATATAAGTCATCGTCTGATATCATCACTTTGTTAATCAAGTTGTGTTCTGACTATGTCATAAGGGGAATGTAGTAGACAACAAATAAGTGATTGTCCCTTTGATATCAGTCATATGCGAATCAGCGAATCAGAAAAAATGAGAATCGACATCACAATTAATTAGCTTTTTAATTTTTTTTTCTAAAGCGGATGAAAAAAAAGCCGACTTTTTTTGGTTGCCTGCACAACAGTAAACTGGTTTGGAGATTCATTATATTTTTTTTTCTCTTATTTCTAATTGTTATATTAAAATTTTCTGTCATTTAACTATATTCGATAGTTACTTTTCATTCTTTCTTCAAAACGCTTTCTTATATCTTTTCAATCTCCATAAACTAACACAGGAAAATAACGATCTACAACATGTTGCCGAATTCTACTGGTCGATCCATACGTAAAAAACGAAATATACAGCTAAAGCTTGAAAGTTCTCCGGTTGTTTCGTCACCAAAGAATGGTACAGATGACATGAAAGATGGGCTAGCTCAACGTCTTACAGACCTTGAGGTTGGACTGGAATTTAGATTGGATTTAAAATCTGAAGATTTGAAGCATTTGAAAGAACTTGGAGCAGGCAACGGTGGTACAGTATCGCAAGTCATGCACATTACTACCAAGACTTTGATGGCAAAAAAGGTATAATATACTAAAAGAAAAACTTTTGGTATTGATTCAAAATCCAAAAAAAAAAAAAAAATTTCTTGCTAATTTTACACGTGTTAGCCAATTAAATATATTTGGGTAATTATTTCGAACCAAAAATACCTATAAGAGAAACGCAAACATTGATGCCCTCTTTCCCTTTTAATTTTCTTAAAATAATTTTCTAATATCAATTCTTCTAAAACGATTCGTTTTCTTAGATTATTCACATTGACGCAAATCCAAGTCTTCGTAAACAAATCCTTCGAGAACTTCAAATTCTTCATGATTGTAATTCACGATATATCGTATCATTTTATGGTGCATTCATGTCCGATGCAGACATTTCAATGTGTATGGAATATATGGATGTTGGGTATGTATTGTTAGATATTACACAATTTTTATGCGTATTTAATTGATTTCCTATATATCTGAACTTTTCATATATTATATTCTTCCGTTAATTTAGTTCACTTGATAACATCTATAAAAAGCATGGACCTATACCTTTAGAAATCGTCGGCAAAATCACAACAGCAGTATGTTTTTATTTACAACATTCCCAATATTTATATGTTTGTGTGTATAACTAACCCTTTATCTTTATCCTTTATTTATTAACAGGTTTTAGAAGGTCTTAATTATCTCTACGAAAATCATAGGATTATTCATAGAGGTAATCAAAAAAAAATTTTTTCCTTTAATAAGTTTTTTTCTTATATTTTGTAAAGTAATTCATCCCTTTAAGTATACTAATTTTATTATTATTATTTTAAACATAATAAAGATGTTAAGCCTTCTAATATTCTTGTTAATTCAAAGGGACAGATCAAGATCTGTGATTTTGGTGTGTCTGGTCAATTGATTAATTCTATTGCTGATACTTTTGTAGGGACATCAAATTATATGTCGGTGAGTATAAGTAATAATAAAGCATCATTCGATTAATAAGGAATAATTCTAATATTGTTTTTTTTTTAAAAAAAACTTTTAGCCAGAACGCATTCAAGGTGCTACATATAGTGTTCGTTCTGATGTCTGGTCAGTTGGTATTACTCTGATGGAATTGGCAATGGGTAGATTCCCATTTCCACCGGATGGTAGTCAATTGACTGTATTGGAACTTTTACAACACATTGTAAATGAACCCGCTCCAAGGTTACCAACTGGAGAATTTCCAGAAGACTTTGATGATTTTGTTCAACAATGGTGTGTTGATAATTGTTTATTAATATATTTGAACACAAACTTTATTTGAAATATATTATGGACTAATATTTTTTTACTCTTTTATTTAGTTTGATCAAGGAAGTAAGTGAACGACCACCGCCCAATGAATTATTGGTAAGAATTTTTTAGGGCTTTTTTCTTTTTATAATTATGTTTTTTTCTCTTTACCTAATTAATGAATATGTTAATATTTTGTAAATAGAAACATTCCTATGTCATATCTGCAAAGGAATCCAAAGTAGATGTTGAAGCTTGGGCAAAGGGCATTAATAGATAATATATAATAAAAAATATTTGGTTTACAGGGTATAATAGTTCGTAGTTTTTTGAAGTATATAAATTTTGATAATTAATTGTTTTACAACGATATCTGTTTGATATATTTAATTTTAGTTAAAAAAGAGAATGAAATTTGTTGCTTTATTATATATGTTTTTTTTTTCTTTTTTTTCTCTTAACATGTATTATGTGTATAGAAGATGAATTTTTTATTATATTAAGTTACCGTTATTGCGGTCACTTTATTTGGTAAATATAATACCTTATATTGACATTAATAGATAATTCTTTCTTCCCTTCAGTGTAATAATAATTATGTTATTCTTTGTATACTATTAATAGATATTTTTATAAATTTAAGTGTTAAAAAACAAAAATTATAAAGGTAAGTGATTCTTATTTTTGGATTAATAGTGAATTAATTTAATTCAGTTCTTTTTTTGTAAAAAAAAAAAAAATATATATAAAATAATGTTGTAATAAAGATTGAAATTATTAATATCGTTAGCCAAGATTAGTGATGTTACACACGACATTGACCAGAATTAAATAATATCGTTTGTAGATCCTGTTTATATAATATTAAAAAAAAATTTGTTTCAAAAAAAGATTTTTATTTTTTGGTAATTTATTAATATTTTCTCCGAATATATAATATAAAATATGAATAAGTAAAAAAGAACCTGTATGAAATCATGTGTTGTAATTTCGAAACAAATCTGTTTTGCCTTTCATGTGGTATCAAATTGGATCATTTAGTCACCTTATTTTAAATTTTTTATTAGCAGTAATACAACAGGAAACAATACAGGATTTGAAGAACACACGTACCACCACCTTTTACCAATTTTGTCTTTAAATTACGTAATATAATTTATGCTAAAAAAAACCAAAGATTGTTCGTCATCGAAAGTAAAAATTGATGAAATATTTGTAAAAAAACAATTATGCATTAGACCCAACTTCTACCCCAAAGTTTATCTTTAAAATGTAACGCAGGAAGGTCCCCAATGCAAAAGAAAGGTAACAAAGATGTTCACTGCACATCCACGTGGGATCTTTGATTGTTGCAATTTATCCTCCTATAGAACTATGTATATCATTCAATCATCTTAATTTGAAATCTATTATTTTTTTTTTCTTTTTTTTTTATGTTTTTTCTTCATAATAATTGTGTTTCTGATGGGATTAATGTTTTTAAAACTTCTTTATTAAAATAATGAGAAGAAAAAATTATGATAATACATAGGGTTTATTATTTTTTATCATATGAGAATTAAAAATAAAACAAATGCATGCGGGAAATTTTTTTTGAATTAAATAAAAAATTATCCGGATATTCATCAATTAAAAAAAGAATTATTAAAAAAAAACTAAAGTGATTTTTTAACTTTCTAATTATTTTTGTTTATAATTACTAAAATAGTCACTTAGTTACGGTTTTGCGTTCCCAATCTGTCAAAAATTTACGTCTTTAGAAATTGGTATTTTAATTATTATGATCTACTTGGGTTGGGGAAATTTCGTAGTTCTTTACAATTTCGGGAATTCATATGAAAATTACAGATCTATCTATCTGGTAAGATGATTATTGTCCTACAATCAAAATTTTAGAAATATTGGCTGCATGCAATATAAAAAAAAACCGGTTCTTTCCACATTTTTGAAATTTTTTTTTTTTTTTTTTTTTTTTTTTTTTTTTCCCTTTTTTTTTTTTTTTTTTTTTTTTTTTTTTTTTTAAAATTTCCCCTGTTTCTTTAAATTTTCTTTGTTNAATATAAAAAAAAACCGGTTCTTTCCACATTTTTTAAATTTTTTTTTTTTTTTTTTTTTTTTGTTAATTAACCCTTCTTTTTTCATTTAACGGTCCATTTTTTTTTATAAAATTTCCCCTGTTTCTTTAAATTTTCTTTGTTCATCTTGAATAATAATTGATTCATAATAATAATAAAAAAATAAATTTTTATAAAAACAAAATACTATTTTAATTATCATAGTAATCGGGGTTTTTTAATCATTGTACAACTAAAAAAACAAAATCATATCAGATATATAAAATTGACATCTTAACACATTCCGCGTGGCATTAAATGTGGCAGTGAAATAATAATATATACAAAAAAAAATTCGCCGATAAATAAATATATAAAGTTTGTTCAATTTCTTCGATTTTATTATTACCTTTTCTTTTCATCTTTCCACATCTTTTTATAACTTTCTATTTATTAAAATTAAAAAAATTAGAGTGTTTTCATTAGACTACCTATCAAAAGGAAAAAAAAAAAAAATAATTTCTCTTTCGTTTTTTGCTGGTAATTTTTGAATTTTTTTTTTTTTTTTTTATTCATTTGTGCTACAAATGAGTGTCAACCATAGGACGTAATATCGGGTCATACGATATATTTGAGATGTATATATAGGATGGTCACAGGTAATATATACCGATGACCATAATCAAAATGGGATGGTCCTATTCGCCAGCTATTCATATTAGGGCCAAAGACTTTTTACGGGACCCTCAAATTTTACGGTTCCCCTTTCCTTTTTTACCCCCAACGAGCAAAAATAAAAGAATTATTATTCAGGCGCCCGTAGAGGAGCCCTGTTTGCTAAAAAGTCGGGATAAACAAGCCTTTAACCCTTCCCGCTTCTCAATTTTCCTTTTCCCTTTTCATCATATTAACCCAACTATATTTTCGTTCCTTATCCTTTTTTCTCTTTTGTATCTTTCTTCCTATTATCTTTTTCCTTCATCCCTTTATATTTTTTTTACCGCATAATCTGTCCTTTGAGACGCCACACCTGTGGTCTTTTCTTATTAACCAATACATTTTTCTATTTCATATACATATTTATATTGTTATATTATATATAATATTAACTCTACCTTATTACGTTCGTCTCATCACAATAGAGACTTTGGTTAGATTTTGCCGCCCGGCAAGGTGGTTTTGGAACTAATATAACACAAAACCGAATAAACTATATTAACTGCGGATTGAGTCGGAGAATAGAGTTACTATTATTTTTTTGTGCCATAGAACTGAACAATATAACCCTTTGTCCTGCTTGTGTATAAATATTACCTACTATATATTATTATTATATTATTAGTTTAAATTTATTTTATCTCCTTTTTTTTTTTATAATTTATATGCAAATATAACGCTCCCATTTTTCATAAAAGTTGCTGGACGACATGCATATGTCTTATGGGAAAACGCGTGCGGCAGGTGTTCCAAATACAAGAAATCAAAAAGCAAAAGTAAGTTAAATAATTATGAAAAAACACTTGCTTTTACTTTTTACATATTTAACTTAGTTATATACCCTTTTGTCGATTTTACGATTTACAATTAGCTCGCCGCCGATTACCAAGAATTATTAAAAGAACTTTCAACAAAAAATATACGTTCAGTCGGTAATTATGTTCTAGAGGAAACGCTGGGTGAAGGTAAACAAAAAATAATGATATAAATATTATTAATTTATGTTTCATTTAACAATTTAAATTCATTCACTTTATTTAGGAACATATGGAAAAGTAAAACTTGCAACGCATAAACTGACTGGTCAAAAGGTAAAAATAAAATTTAATTATATCTTGTTTATTAAAAAAAAAATATTTTTTTTTTCTTATGTCGTGTCAAATATTATTTAATTCAGGTCGCAATAAAAATAATACCAAAAATTCATGCCGAGAATCTCACTCGTGAAATACATCACCACCGTTATTTACATCATCCTAATATTATATCCCTACTCGAAGTTATACCAACAGAAACCGAGATTTATATGGTACTTGAATATTGTGAAGGTGGCGAATTATATGATTTTTTAGTTGAACGGGGGCGCTTAAGAGAGAACCTGGCAAGAAAAATGTTTGGCCAATTATGTAAGGCGGTTAAATATTGTCATGACAGAAGAGTAGTTCACAGGTATGAATTACTCGAATGCTATAATTGTCAATCGTTCTATTTGATAGATTTTAACACGAATCTATTCATGATTTGTATCATGTAGGGACCTTAAACTCGAAAATATTCTCCTCGATGCTCACAATAACGTAAAGTTAGGTGATTTTGGTTTCACACGAGAGTGTGAAAGCAAAAAATTATTGGAAACAATTTGCGGTTCTACAGGATATTCTGCTCCAGGTACGTGCATTATTACTATAGTAAACAAACAAACAAAAGAAAAAAAAAAAAAAATAGTGGAATTTTCAGGATATTAGAGATTTAATTTCAAGCATACGAGCCCGATAGTGAAATCTATTTAGTCAAAACTTAGGGAAATTTTACTACTGTAAAACGAATATTTCAAGTTATTTTAAAAGGTGAAATTTATTAGTGTTACTTACTAATAAATTCTCAAAGTTTTCTCCATTTTAATCTGATAGTATACACTCAGTATTTATTAGAGTGTACTATTTATTTTCATAGATTTTTTTTCTTTTATTTCCATTTTTCGTTAAGAACTTTGAGTTTATCTCTAGATGTTACCATGTGTTGTACTCAATTCTATTCTGCATATTCCTTTTAATTTTCTATTCTTTAGAAATGTTACTTGGCAAAAAATACTCTGGATTAGGTAAAATTAATTCATATTTTTATTTATAGTTAAAACAACTACGTATTTAATATTCAATTACCAATTATGTAAATAGAGGTTGACATATGGTCACTCGGTGTTATTCTCTACACATTACTTTGCGGAGCGCTTCCTTTCGATGATGATGATGAAAATGAGATGAAATACAAAATAATAAAGGGAGAATATGAAATGGAAGATTTTCTATCAGATGGTATTTATATAGTAGCAAAATTTGATATATATTTTGATTTCAAATGTGAAACTTATCACTGAATTATTTTTTGTTATTAAATCGTTCACAGAAGCCAAAGACCTCATACAATCAATATTACAATTAGAGCCATCAGAGCGACCGACATTAAAACAGATTTTGCAACATGCATGGTTTACGATAAAAGATGAGGAAGAAGAATACTACGATGATGATGATTGGGCTACATCAGATGATATAGCTGATGACGAATCAATATCATCAATCGAAGAGAATAATGTGGAGGAACCTACAAAAGAAGTGACAATTATTTCACATTCTAAAAATAGTCATCTAGATGCAACAAGTCATCTTGAACGACAACGACAAGAAATATTTTTAGCAACAAAACAACAAAACACTTCATTACAAAATTATAATCCAATGACATTTAGTAGACATAATCGGTATAATAATGATAATGAAATAACATCAACATCAACCGCGCCATCAGCTTTTAAAAATCGAATGAAAGGCTTTACACCTACAACTAGTTCATCAACACAAAAAACTTGGGGGCCTTCAACATCAAAAACTTCTAGAAGATCTTCAATCGATAGTAAAGCTTTTAATGAGAAAGTTTTTTTTACAACGCCCGAAGAAAAAGAATTATTAGAAAAACTAGATAATTTGGGATTTGATATAGCAGGGATAAAAAATAGTGTTTTGGAAGGTAAAGTTGATTCTGCAAGTGGACTTTGGTGGCTTTTATTAACTAAATTAAGAAAAAAGAAAAAGATTGAAGGAACACAAAGTTCTGTAACAACAGTGGATGTAGCTGTTGGTACGAGTGATGATGAAATAGATATAGAGGAAGAGACTGAAGAGGAAAATGATGTTGACTCACCAGTAAATAGTATAGAACTTAATAGGTCATCTCAAGAAGAGGAAGAAAAGATTATAGAAACTTCAGAAGATATAACACCGCCTACACCACCACCAAAAACCTATCATGTGGCTCCTGCTTCACGTGAAAGGCGAAAGTCGTTAATATTATCTCTTCCGGAGGCGGTAGAACCCGTTCTAACAACCATTACTGCCACAGCTTCTCCTCCATTATCACCTAAAAAATATTCCTCATTTACTAGTCCTATTAGTTCACGTTCGGTTAGTCCAATACCGATTAGTAATCCTATACCAGTACCTAATAGTAAAAATAATCATCGAAAGAGAGGAGGATTTTTATCAACGATTAAGGGGTGGTGGGTTGGATCAAATAATCCAAAAGACGCTAATAGTGCATATAAGAAAAGTATGTTAAATTGGGCTGAAAATGGTGTAGTAGTCCCAGCTGACGTAATACATACAAGATCGCGATTCAACAGGAGAAGTGGTAGTAAAACACCACCAGGTTATGATGGTACTAATAATATTAACCTTTCAAGAAGATCATCAATAAATCGTAATTCATTAAGAGATAAAAAGAAGAAGAGAGGTTCAATGCAAGGAATTAAAGTGGGAAATAAACGTACTACACCTGCGCCTTTAATGATACCTCCTGTTACACCTTCTGTTGTTCTTTCACAAAACTCACCTACAGGCATGTCACCAATACCTGGAACACCACCGGCGGCGAGACCTAAAATTTTGTTTACTAAAAATCGTCGAAATCCCTTTGCATATCCAGGTTCATCCTGGGGGCGTAATAAACAACAGGTTAAACGACGGAGTATAGGAGCGAATTCAATAAATATTTTGGTGGATTTTAATGCTGCTTCTAGTTCTGGTTCATCTGAAAATAATAATAATAATCTTAACATTAATACTAATAATATTATTAATCAGGAAAATAAGGACACTTTTGAGAAAAGTGCAATAGAAAACATTTTTTCTGATAGTAAAATTATAAAAGGAAAATCCACAATAGATGAACAATTAATGGTTATAGAATCATCAAAATCTAAAACAATATTAGCCTCACCTCCGCCAACACCACCACCTTCATCTAATAATAATAATAATAATAATTATAATAATAACAGGACTAATACATCTACAATGTCTAAACAAGAACATTTAGAATTACAAAAAGTTGATGTATCTCCACAAAAGATATCGGAAGAGACTTTAGTATCAAGTGATGATGGCGATGAATCAGAATACGTTGATGCTGCAAGCACTTTTACATCTAATCCAAGGTCTCGTACAGCTTCACCATCTCCATCAACTTCAACTTCATCGTCTCCAAATGTTTCACCAGTAATCAAACCCGATGGTACCATCATAAATCCACCTGCATTTCCTTCACCGCCACCTCGTCAATCTATTCAAATAAGCATTTCACCTTCAATAAACTTATCACAATCTCAAACAAGTCCAGTATCACCACCTTTATCACCAACAGAATGTGATAGTGATATTCCACCTCGTAGGAAGAAGAACAATAATCGTCAAGCGTCATTTCCAATACGCTCCGATGTCTTACAGACATCAACCGGAAGAGGTAAACAATCAGAAGAAAAAGCTATACCTATTGAAAAGCCAACAACTCCTACAAGATCTAAGATAAATAATTATTTAATTTCAACACCGCCAGAATCACCAAGATCATCATCACCAACACCTTCATTACCACATTTATCAAAACCTTTTAATAAATTATTACATACTCGCTCTCATTCTTTACCTTCAGCAGCTCCATCATCATTGAATTATGTTAATGAAGACAATATGGAAGATAATCATCATAATAGTAATACAAATGGAATAAAGAACAATGGTATAGATATCCCAATTAATAGTAGACGTGGTGAAAAATCAGAAACTAATTTTAGACGAGATTCTTCACCTTCACCACCAAATATGTCACTCAATGTTTCGCAGATGATGTTCTTGCAAAATAATGGGTTAAGACGCGGAAGTCCTTTAATACCGGCAAATATAAGAAATTCGCGGAATAATAATTTTAATGGAAGACAGAATATACCTAATGGAAGACAAAATATACCTAAACCAGCAATGATTATGGAGGAAGAGGAGGAAGAAGAGTGACAATTTAAAAATCAGCGAAAGTCATTGGTTCTTAAAAATAAAAATTAAACAAAAAAGGATGCATTGGCATCTAATGGACTATTTTTCGGGCAATTAGTTGTAATATTTAGTTATGCGGTTATTATATATACATGTCTTTTTTTTAAAAAAAAACTTGTTGATTAGCTCTGCATTTTGTTTATTTATTCACCATTATTTTTTTTTTTTTAAAAAAAGAAAAAAAAATAAAATAAATAAATGAATATATTCAATATACCACTACTGTACAAAAAAATCAATCAAAAAAAAAAAAAAAAAATAATAATAGTATTTTATTAATATATTACAAAAATCAACCAACATATTACTTATACTAACACTTATTACAATATGCTATATTATTTAGATAAAATGATGTAAATATTATATATAATTAATGCTAGATTTTTAATTGTATATTAATTATGTAGTCTGTATTACAGTGATCACAAGATAACAAATGGCAAATGAATTCAATAAAATTTGTAATCTAGTTGATCTATATTTTATAATGATAAATCATTAATATTTCTTCTTATTATAAAAGTTTTTAGATTTATAAAATAAAATATAAAATAAAACTAATTATCATTAATACTAATTAGTTTTTAAATAAAATTAAATCAGAAAGTCAATTTACAAAGAAAAATTTTTTGTTAATTTTTATTTTAACAAAAAATAATTTCTCTTATAAATTATATTAGATCAATAGGTTAGATTAGATATCTGATTAACATTAACCTGATCCAAGGTTAGGTCATGAATTTGATGATCTAATCCAAATTTTTCAGATCAACCCATCAAGTTATTCAATTTATCAGGTTAAATTCAAAACTCTAATAATGATTGCCAGAAAAAATATCTATATCTAAATATTGTTTTATTGATATGATAATAATATGTCTGAATTCTTTCATATAAAATTTTAACTATTTTTTAAAAAAAATAAAAATATAACTTTAAAGCTTTTCTGAATAGTAAGAAGCTTTAAAGATTTAAGTAAAGATGCTCTTATCTTTATTTCATATATAACTTTATTGGTTTAAATTATTTATAATAATTTTTTTATGAAATATATCTATAACTTTTACCTTTTTAAATAATGACTTATTCTCTTTTGTATCAATATATTTAATTATTCTAAATTACTGAAAGAAATGTCTCTGTTTTAACTATTAGACAGATGAAGTTAGAAGAAGAAAGTTTTGTAGGGAAGATAATGACTTTACTTACTTTAGATTTTTATGAATGCAAAAATACAAAACCGCAGAAATAGAGTTATTGGAAGAAAACTTTTTTTGGAATATTCTAGTTTAGTGATTATTTCTTAATATTAGTTAAAAATTTTATTTGCAGTTATTTTTTTTTTATTCATAAGATTTTTTGTAAATATCACTAACCTAAAACTAATATGCTAAATACTATCAGATCATATTATTATCACTATTTCTTAAAATCATACAATCACTCATTTATGCTATAAAGCTTGTAATTGATATCAGCAAATTTTTTGAAAAAGATAAGGATATCTAAAAAAAAGATTAATAGCTGATTACTATAATGGTGATTGTATTATATTACATGATTATTTATTTTACAGATGGTGATCTCTTATTTAGTTCTTTAAGATAATATTATATAATGCATTATTAAAATAAACTAAAAAAAAAATAAAAGGAAGATATATGTACAGGATCAAAGATTGTTGTATAGGTTTTAGATATAAGATTTAGCATTATTTAGGAGTTTTTTCTTTTTATAATAAGTATTTTGAAAACAAAGATTCTTAGATAGGGACTGAATCTAAATACTATAATGTACTCTTTATATAAGTATTTATCTCGAATTATTGAGAGCCTGCTAATACTGTTAGAAATTAGCCTATTATGAGAGAAATAACTACTGAATATGTTTATAACAAGGGTTTTTAGATAAAAGTTTTAGACAAGATAGTATAAGTAATCATCTCGATTTAACTGAAGCATCTAATTTGCTATTAAAAACTGGTTTAGTAAAATAGAGAAATAGAGGTATTATATAGTTTTTGTTTTTCTCTATATGTATTTTAGTATGATATATTAAGATATAAAAGAGATTTATTTATCTAAGAAGGCCTGGTAATGTAACCTTATTCTGAGGACTTATGCAACTTTAGTGTGATAATTGACATTTTTCCATATATTAGAATGAAGAATATATTATGGAAATGTAATCTTTATTTTTTTTATCAGAAATTAATAAAATATTTACATATCTGTCTTGTTTTCAAAAAAAATAATATGTTTGAAAATATGAAGATGAAAAAAAAGCAAATATATATGCCAATCTTAGATTACACAACCTCTATTTCTTCAGTAAAAATTTCTCTGATATTATACTGTACATTTTAGGTGATTGGTTCAATTTTATATTTATCCAGAAACTTTAAGAGGTATCTAGACTAAAGATCTCATAATAATCTATCTGATGCTTACCTTTCTTATTTATACTAAAGTTTAGTTTTAAGCATAGAATATGTGTTAAAGATCACAATTTTCTCAAATATTTTGTATTTAACAAGAATAATAACTAAAATTTATTTTTTGATTTAATTATACTTTAGATTTTATTAATTTTGCTAAATTATGCATAAAACAAATAAAAGGATCATTAACCAAAACCTTACCTTTTATTGTATATATTTTGTAATAGAACTAAAATTGGAATAGATTATTATATAAAAATGATTTTATCATAGAAATCAATCAACATTTACTTCTTAATCATCCAAAGATCACTAACTATCTTAACAAGATTTTTCTTGAAAAATGAAAAATAATAACATATACATTTTTTACAATTTCATACTTATTACATTATTATATGATAAAATATATAGCAAAGTAAAAATGTATCTTTGATTTATTATTTATAATAAAAAAAATTACATATTGTCATTTATACTATAATAAAAAAAAATAATATTATGATTCTTTAGATTCTGTAAAAATTATTTTTATCTTGTTAGTAAAGAATATATTAAGAAATTCTGTATAGGAATCATGATTGAAAAAATATGCTAAATATCTAAACCATCTCCCCACTATGTATCTCAATATTAAGTAATGATAGTGTGGTAAGGTTAACATATACATATATAATCCTTTAGGTATAACATTATGAGGACTAATATTTGGTTTGATTAATTTTATCTAATCACCTTTTTGAAGTTTATACTTTCTAACTTTTTCCATTATGTCAAATTCAATTATATTATCAAGAATCTTGTCTTTTTGTAGATCTTGAATTATATGATTTATGTATTCTGTTAATTTCAGAAATCTTGTTAGATCCAAAATCTTAACTATGATATTCATCTTTTTTACATGCAGTAGTTTCAGTTCTTTTTGTAGAAGAAAGATCAATGCTTATTTTTCTGGCTTTTTGATTTACATTTCCTGAATTTCTGTAATTGTTATTTCTATTTTCACATTCTTTTTTTTTATTAACATATCATTTAGTTCCTTAAAAAAGAATTTTATAAGTTTAACTATATATAAACCAAACATATACATAAAAATGAAGTAACAGAATGAGTACAAATCAATAGACTTACTAGCTGATCTTGTTTGAGAAGATTTATTTTCAAATTCCAGATTCATAAGTACTTTATCATGTTCTTCATATGGTCTTCCAGCATCTATCCATTTATTGTATACAATCCAATTTACAAAATCTTTGGAAATTTTAATTGCACTTTTTATTTCTTCTTCTGTAAATTGAGAAAAAAGAGACCAGGGGAACTGAGACCCAGACATATTTATGAGTTTCTTGAGTTTCTTGTAATTTGTGAAAGTATATGATGTAATTTTGTAATTTTTAATAAAATTTGATGTAACACAAATTCACATGTAATGCAAAAATTTATTTTTGAGAAAGACTGAGCGTTTATATAGCTTTTTATGTCATACAAGTATTGCATCGTTACACATAACCCATTTCTCATATACTGGTAAATAATACTTTATTTATGAAATAAAGAGGCAAAAACTAATACATAAAAAATTTGTGAATAGATCATGTTACATGATGTGATGAAAATTACAAAAAATTTAAAATATAAAAATGAATCAGGTAATATCACCTGATATCACCTGCCAAACTATATTCAAATTAAAATTAATCAGATGATATCACCTGAATTATAATAAAAATTATCAGGTTAAATCACGGGGGTGAAAAATTGTTAAATCACCATACAGTAATCAATAATATATATAAGAATTTTTTAATATCCATAAAACATCATTTTATCTAATCTAAAATTCCGCATTCAAAGTGATTAAGAAATGGTAATTGTCATGTTTCAGGATTTAATTTATATTATAAGTGGCTATGTCAATAATAATAAATATGGGCTTGATTTGATTGGTTCGATAAATTTGTGATTTACTTACTGATCATTACTCATGAACCATTATTTATTTAAAAAAAAAAAAAATTCGTTTGATAGATTTCTTTATTATAAGTTTCTTTAATTTTTACATTTTTTTTCTCTTGTGAAAAAAAAAAAACTAGAAAGATGGGCAACTCTAAGTCTGTACACCGTGTACGTCAAAAAGGGGAAATACAGATTTTCATCAAAACTCTAAAAGGTAAAACAATTACCATGAAAGTCAACTCCTCTGATAAAATCGACAAAATTAAAGAAGAGATTCGAAACGTGGAAGGTACACGTCCAGATCAACAACGCTTGATCTTTGCTGGTAAACAATTAGAAGATGGTCACACATTATTAGAATACAATATTAGAGATCAATCAATTCTCCATCTCGTGCTTCGTCTAAGAGGTGGTATGCAGATTTTTGTAAAGACCCTTACTGGAAAGACTATTACTATTGAAGTTGAATCTTCTGAAACTATTGAACAAATTAAAATAAAGATTCAAGATAAAGATAAAAATGTTCCTTCCGATCATGAATTAATTTTTGCCGATCAACATGTACGTAATAATGATTATTATTTTTAAGAGTAGTGATTATAACTAATGATTATTTTTTAAAATCATTGTAGCTTGAAGATGGACGTACTTTAAAAGATTATAATATCCAAAGTGAATCTACTCTTCATCTCGTACTTCATCTCAAGGACGGTCACTAGACGATCCTACTATATTAAATAGTATGTTTTATGTCTGACTTGTAGATGTACAGTATATCAATTATTCTAAAATTTAATTCTATTTGAAGATCTTAAAGTGTTCCAAGCATTTCAAAGTATTAATAAAACATTAAGCAAGAACTAATGGTTCTATCTTTTAAATTCTTTTATTAATTTATATAAATAAAATAATATAATAATAACATAAAGAATTCTGATTTAGGAGCGTGCCGCAGAAAATTGTATAAGTTCGGATTTTATCGGTCTCAATTTAAATATAAAAGATACATACAGTATAATTTGATATCTAAATAAAAACTTGGCAGACAAAAATGAAAGAAACGCGTCCACACGATAGTATATACCACAGTTTAATTACTATCATAGTATTTATTTTGCACATCTAAATAATTAATTAGGTGATTCTGTAAATTAAAAATTACAGTTATTATTAATTCATATAACATGATATAGTCACGAAGAATAGAAGAAAGAAATACTTTTTGTGTGAAAATCCTATATGAAAGAAGCTAACAAGCATAACATAATTGAAAAGGTTGGGAATGATTACAAAACTAAAATCAATGCTAAAAGTCAACATCTAAGAATAGTGACTTACTGCGGTTGAATCGATCAGCCAGTTTATCTTACAGAATTGGAACTACTTAACCAACTTTATTTTTAGAATGGTAGTACGGTTGACTTATTAAATGATAGTTCAGAACTGTCATTTTTATAGGACATCAAAAAGGTTCAGTAGATCAGAAGGGAACATTATAATAAAAAAGTAATAAAGTTCGAGAATAAATTATATTATAAACACGTGAAGATCAATTGTATCAAAGTTAACGGAACGGAACGATTTCACGGATTTTATAACCATAAATAATACTTTTTAGCCTTAAAATATTTATCCTAATAGGCTAATCCAAAACCCGTGAAACTATTTAATTATGGTAAATTTCAAATTGTTTTCCTATTTACGAAATCAAATCAATTTGCACATGAAAATTTTTCTGATATTTCATTCGATATTTACAAATTTGAATGGGATTATCGAAAGAAATTAAAAATTGGAATTTAAATGTTAAGATCGATCAAAGTTGAACCTTTTCATTCTTTTTTTTTCAACTCTTGCCAAATTTTGATTTTTTTTTTTTAAAAAAAAAAAAATTTTTTTTTTTTATCAAATTTTAGTTAGTATAAAATTTTAAAGACATTAAAGAAAATGAAAGAAAAAAGGTTAAAAGTTTTTGAATTCATAAAATTATTCGATATTCACATTTATATTTAGGAACAAAGTAAGTTTTAATTTAACTTGAATAAAATGAATATTCGTTAATCTCTAGAATCCCTGTAACTCGAAAAGATTATTTTTTTTTTTTCTTACATATATAGTAAATTTATGCAGAAATCTTATAACTACGGTTTTGTAACGATGAAAAAAAAACCATAAGTGGATTACATATGCGCGTCAATTTAAAAAAATATATTCAGATGTTATCACGCGGACTTCATTTAAACTTAATGGGTAAATACTTTTTTTAAAACGTGTAGAATCGATTGGTTAAAAGTTCTTTTCTTTATCGAATCATATTTGCTTCTAGGATGCATATCGTGAGTTTCATTTAAAGGATTTAAAGGCAGAAAATTTTTTATAGATTGAAATTATGTTTTTTCTTTTCCACATAAATCGTTTTTTGTTCTATTCTGAATTCACCTCTTTTTAACGAATAAACTTTAATGATGATAAAGTGCGGATATTTATTAGGTATTGTATATCGATCCTTCATGTATTTGATTAATAATCTCTATTTCTAAATTTCCTTTTTCTTTTTTTTTTCTTTTTTGTTTTTTTTAGGTGGAAATATTGATCCAACTAAACTTATTGCCGCACCTGACGAATTTGATAAAATAAATCTCACTCCTTCAAGATCAAAATTCATTGTCCTTGGAACAAAAGATGAAATCTTTGAATGGTTGGAACATTATGAATACCTTGTTTGTAAATATGATCAAGAATTTGACCCGAAACCACCATTACGACATAATCATACAATGACGAATGTATTTAAACTTTCTTCGATGAGAAATCTTGACATAATCATTTCATTCAAATTATATTATGACGAAGAGAATCTTCATGATCATCATCATCGTCATCATGTTGTTCCCCATTTTTTAAAAAATTTATTTGGAGCAAAAAGATATCAAGGTTCATCTAAGATGAGGTTGGAAATAGAGTTTTGTGATCATAATAATTCTTTACCTTCAGAAAATGTAACAAATCAAACTCCGATTATGGAAGCTGAAGGTAAAAATGGAGTAAAATTGAGTTATGTTTTAAATAAGTGGAAACTTAATCTTAATAAAAGTAAATCAAGAAGCACTTGTGATTTTGAATGAATATTTCTCTTTTTATATGTTTTATATTCCCAAGGTTTATATAACTTATTTATATATATGTTTTAGATTCAATAATTCCTTTAAGAAATTTTCTGGTTTATTTAGTTTTAATATTAAGATTATTTTTTTTTTAATGGATTCAGAAAAATATGCAGTATATACTTTAAGAGATTAAGAACATATTTTATATGACTTATTTATCTGTTATGATAATAATATCCCATAAAAAAAAAAAAAAAAAAATAATTAATAAAAAAAAAATTTCACGTATTTATTTCTGATCAATATTAATTTTTAAGAACTTGATTTGATCACATGACAAAATATAATATTCGGTAACGATTAATTCTTTTTAATTTCAGATATGAGACCCTGTTATTAATGATATTCATAGAAAAAGAATAATATACAGTAATATGAAATTCATTTAATTATAGACAATTAGACATTTCATTTTGGAATTTTACAATAAATAATAATTCGTTTAATTTAAGCATATCACCGCATGTTATTTTCGAGCCAATTAAATTTCGTCCCCAAAAAATATCCTGATATTAATATTTCGTTTAATGAAAATTTATTATATATGTTGTAGCCCAAACGTAACCATGTCCCGAATCCGACTTGGGATATCCCAAATCAAACTTGGGACAATCCTATGTCTGAAATTTAACCATATCCCGAACAAAACTAGTAAATTTTAAATGTTTAAGACGTCTCAAACTACCATTTAAGACTGGGTTAGTTTGGGACATGGTCAAGTTTCGGATATAAGGTTTTCCCAAGTTTGATTTGGGACATGGTAGTGTTTGGGCTACAACATATATATATATATATTGCAAATTAATTTATATGAATAAGTCTATAATAATAAATAAATATATATTCCCGTTTAAATAAGATTCATAATTATAATTAAAAGAATAATCGTCAAAAAAAAAAACGTCTATAAAGACTAATATTTAAAATCTCAAAAAAAGTTAAACCTACTTCGGATTTTCCACAAGTTTTTAAGCCACTAAAATAAACAAATTATTAATTAATTTTTTTTTTATTCATTCTTTTATTCATTTTTTTTTTTTAAAAAAAAAGAGAGAAAACCAACCCTTTTATGACTTTTTACTTCTTTGTTAAGTTGATTGGACAAAAGAGGCTTAACATATTTTGTCGTGATATTGGTGCAATCACTTTGGGAATCACGACCTTCAAGTAATTGTTCATTAAATATTGGAATATCATATTCAAACACTTCTTCAAAAGTAAAGTCTGGCAAAAACTTTTTCCGCTCATAATTATAACTTTTTTTAAAGTTGATTGAATTAAGATAAGATTTTAAAATATAACAAGTGAAATAATTTATGAATCTTACGTTTCTTCAACATCAAATAAATAATTATTATTAAATAGCTCATAATGAAGGTTATTTGTTTTTTCATTATTTTGGTTTTTCTCTTTACAGACAATTCGTCTGTTTTTGTCAAGAAATTTCGAGGGACCGTTCACAATTTTGTCTTTAGTGGTATCCCTATCGATAAAAATATATTATTAATCATTTTTTTCTTTTTTGTAAAAAAAAAAAGAAACTTTAATGATTCAAATAATGTAAACCAGGATAATCTTCGATTATCAAGAACATTAACATTACTCCTAGCAACATTTTCAAACCCTGGTGGAGCTTTTTTTTTGTCGTCATTCTTAATCGTTACAGTTAAGCATGATTCATCGTAAAAGATTGAATTAATCGTGAAATTATTGATTTCGATAGAATATTGTTGATTTTTATTATTAGACATTTTATAAAAAAAAATAAAAATTTATCAAAACATGATCATTTATATAATAGCTCTGGTCGTATCTCGGTCTTCGCGTCCGAGTGTAATGAAACAAAAAAAGGAGAAAGTGGGTTGTATTTAATACTGCGGAGCTAATATACAAATCAAGAGTCATTATTTATCCGGAACAATTTCTCATTCGTCATTGATTGATAATGATGTCTTAGATCACGCCATTGTTTTTAATATAATGATAATCATGTGCCCTCACTCTCTACTGTAATCACATGAAGGAATAAATGGCGTTCCGGTATAACACCAAATAGTGACATAATTTGATTTTTTTTTATTATTATATTGTTACAAAAAAAGGCTTTTTAGTAATCAAGATATTAAGAAATTACCGGTAATTTTTTTAGATTTGAGCCCAAGAAAAAAAGTTAAGCCACTGATTAGTCACGTGTATTTCATGTATCATACTCACGTTTCTTTGAGCAAGTCAAAAAATAAATTATGTCGCACAAACCATATGATCACTGCTCCGTCTTGATGAATATTTCATTGGAAACTGGGCAAATTTATCCTGTTCCGGGGGTATAGGCTCTTATCCTGTTCTGCAACTGTATTAATCACGTGATATTTACTAAAAATTTATTTATACAGGGTATACAGGATAATAAAGGATGCTCTTGAAAACTGAAACTTCAGTTATGTGAAGAAAAAATCAATTAATTCACAGTCCTGTCAGTTAATGGATTGGATGAACAGTATTCAGATAGGTCATGTGGGTAATTGAGCATCAATAAAAATTATTAAGATTGTTTAATATCATAATTATTTGGATATTCACCTGTTTTTATTAATAAATGCAAAGATTTTTTCCTACAGCAATTGTTATAATGTTCTTCACATCTGAATTGCTATACAAACTTATAGAATATCAAGTGATAAAACTAGAATATGAACTCAAAACTCTTTTAATCATATCATTTCCAAATTTAAAAATAACCTATTATATCAATAGTTGCATATATTATGGCCTTTATGAACAAAAGGCATATTGGGAATTTTATAACCCATCTATTACTTACCTTTTAGAATAATATGTACCTATCACCCATTTCTTGTTTGTCTAAATAAAATAAAAAAATAAAGAGTAAAAAGAATTATGAAGGAACTAAAAAAATAAAGCCAAAAATTTGTTTAAAAGATGAATAATCTTATCTGTGTAAGTATACTTTTCTGCAAAATAAATTTTTTTGAATTATGATTAACATAATACAAAGACATAATTTGATGTAATTCATATGTTTTATTAGTAAAAATTATGACTGTCATAATTGATTTTGTCTATAATGAGAAAGTATATATATAAGAAGTTTGTAATAAGACCATTAATATTTCCTTATCTTTTAATTCCAATGTTAATGAGTTGAGAGTAGAATGTTAACAGTCCAGTTTGGTCAGTCTTGGTCCAGTTCTTATCAGTCTGCAGTTTAGAACCAGATCATCAGCAGACTGAAACCAATTGGTTCTATAGGACTGCAATAATTCTATAGAATGGTTCTATAAGAATAGTTTTATAAAAAAATTTTTTAACTGGCTAGATATAAATTAGGCCAAAGTTATAATGCTAGCCTGAATTATAGAATTTGTATAAACACTAAATATTTTACTGAGGTGTTATTATAAGTCATGTGACTAAGCATATATAATTCAGGCCAGCATTATAACTTTAATCTGATTTATATCTAGCTGGTTAAAAAATTTTTTCTTATAAGACTATTCTATAAAACTAATAGTCCTATCAGTTCAGTTCTATATCAGTCCAGTTTAAATTTGATCCTATAACTGGACCGCAGTCTGGTCGGTCTGGATCAGACTGTTACAGCTAATTTCATAATGTACAGAACACTTGACAAAATTTTTGCTGAGAACTTGCCAGGTTATTGGGTTGTTAGGTTATCAGCAGGATCTAAAATAGTACTGTAAAAATTAGAAAAAATTTATATATTTTTAAAATATCTGAAAATTTTTGTATTAATCAGTTTTTTTGCCTGAAAAATTATTAAGAGGTAAATCATTTAAAAATGATTTTTTATAATAATCAGATTATAATTTTTTTTACAATTTTTATCAAAATTAATAAAAATACAAATTTTAAAAAATATGACTCTTCTTTGTTATTATAAACCTATTAATGCTAATGTAAATAATAGTAAAAATAAAAATATACCAAATAAAAAAGAAAAATCTTTATCTGAAAATGATGAAAATGATTTATCTTTATCAAAAATATCTTTATTAGAAATTTCTATAGAAGAAGAAATAAATGAACCTGTAGACCAAACAAATTCTCAAAGAAATCCTATTTTACTTTTTCAAAAAAAAAAAACTTCAAAATTACGTATATTAAAAAGAAATATAAAAGTAAAAATTAATAAAAAAGGATTTCAAAGAAAATGGTTTAAAGAATTTTCATGGTTAAGATATGATTCTAAAGAAAAAAAGATGTATTGTAAACTATATAGATTTCATGATATTAATATTCCTTTTGCTAAAGAAGGTATAATAATTTACTTAGAATTATATTATTGTTAAATAAGATTTTAATAATTTTTAATTTAATAAATTAGGTTCAAAAAATATTGGCAAAAAGTCAGCAATTTAAGAATATAATAATAGTAGTGGTCATAAAAAAGCTTTAAAAAAAGAAAGTAGTAGACTTGCAATGGTCAAAACTACATCAAATGCTATAAATCATGCAAATAAATATGTGGAAAACTTAATAAAAATAATATACTCTATGGCATAAATAATCTTCCACTCAATCAATTTTCTTAATTAATACAACTTGGATATGCACTTGAAAATCCTAATTTAATTTCTAATTCAAATTCTATAACATATAAAAATCCTACTTCTGCAAAAGATTTATTATCAATAATCTCTTCATCAATTGAGAAAGAATTATAGAATGAACTTAATGAAACTACAAGTATTGGTATTATGATAAATAAAAGTACAGATATTAGCACACAATCACATATAATTCTTTATATTAAATATTGTTCAAAAGGTTTTATCAAAGTCAAGTATGTAAAATTATTACATTTGAATGGTAAAGATGCTGAAACTATTTTTTTGGCTATATTTTCTTTATTTAAATTAAAAGGTAAGAATTTATAATTTATTAAAATATTGATCTTATATTTATTAATTAATTTAATTTAATTTAGGATTGAAAAAAAAAATTATGTTTTTCTTGTCAGATAGAGCTAGTGTAATACTTGGTAGAAATAATGGTATAGCAACAAAACTTACAAATAAAAATTCTTATTTATTTATAAGTCATTGCATTACACATAGGTTAGCACTGGTGTATAATTCAACTCAAAAACAAGTAGTTTTTTGTGAGTATATTGAAACTTTAATTAAAGAAACATATCATTTTTTTAGTAATTCTGAAAAAAGAGTTCAGTATTGGATCACCCAATATTAAAAATAAAGAATATTTTTGAAATTAGATGGTTATCTTAGTATGAAGCTGTTAAAAGTATATATTTATCTATAGAGCCATTGTTAGATATAATTCTTAAAATTACTACAATATTTTCATTTCAAAGATAGCAATCAATATTTGATTTATATTCAAAACTCTGTAATTGGAAAGTTTTGGCTTTTTTACATTTTTTATATAATATTTTGGGTCATTTAATGAAATTCAGCAAAATGTTTTAAAGGAGATATATTATATTTTCTGATATTGATCCTATAATTAATTCTACTATTCAGAAAATATAAAATGAATATTTGGATGTCGATGATGATAAAAATCAAAAATTGAGTGCATATTTAAATAATTTTTTATTAAAAATACCATCAGTAAAGGATTCTTTTATTGGTAATCATCATATTTTATTTAATTCTCAAGATGAAGTTGATTTACAAGTAGATATTATAAAGTTTGCAGCAGCAGTAATTTGTGAAATTAATAATAGATTTTCACATAGATCAATTTTATCTGCTATGAAAATAATGAATCCCATAAAGTGGCCAAAAAACAAAGAGAGTTTAAATGATTATAGTGAAAAAGAATTAGAAAAACTAATAGATTTTTATGGAGTAGCTAATGAATCTAATTATTCAATGCCAATTATTAATGCTGATACTATTCATGATGAATGGGATAACTTTAAAGCTATAATTTTAGCAAATTATGAAAACTTTTCTATTGATGATTTATTACTATTATTATTTCAATATCATTCTGATATATATTCTAATATTTTTATTTTGATGAATATATTTTATTTTATAACATTTTCTAATGTAGATTGCGAAAGGAAATTTTCTAAACAAAATTTGATTAAAACTGATATTTGTAATCAGCTTAATAACGATATATTACATATGTTAATGATGGTTGGATTGCATAATATAAATTTAATGAAATTTAATTTTAATAATGTATATATTATGAATTTGGTATCAAAGTTATAAAAGAAAAATTAAATAAGTATCAAAGTTATAAAAGAAAAATTAAATAAAATTATAGATAAAATCAAATAAAATTAATAAATAAATATAAAATCGTATTAAATAATTATAAAAATTAATAAACTGAAAATTATTATAAAAACTGGAAGTTTTTTCCAATAAATTTTTAAAAAAACTGATAAATTGAAATTGCATCAGAAATTTTTCTGGTAAAATTAAAATTCTATTTTAGACCCCTGGTTATTGGTAATTTGAAAAATAATAATAAGCATGTGAAAATAATTTGTTTGGTATAATCTATAACATGTCAAAATTGAAGAAATGTCATGTGTTATTTTGCAAATACCGTATAGTTCTGAAATTAAGTATCACCCGAAAATAAGCATCCTTACATATAAGAAATAACCCAAAAATAAATATTCTTTTGATAATAAATTTATGATATCTCGGCCAATATTTATCCTAGAGATATGAAATAACTACTATTGGATTCTTCTCATTGAGACGAAACCAATGAACTAAATTACATTAATTTTTAATCACTGAATAACAAGATATCCTAAATATAAAATTAATATAAATATGATTTTTTTTAAAAAAATTATACACCGAAATTAAGCATCCCTATAACAAAAAAAGTGTGCTTAATTTCAGAACTATACGGTATTGTTATTTTTCAAATTGCTGACAACCTGACAACCTGACAACCTGGCAAGTTCTTGGCAAAAATTTTGTTAAGTGTCTTATACATTATGAAATTAGCTGTAATATTCTTAGTTGAGAGTCCCAACCTGTGAATTCTGCAAAAAATTATTAACATGATTCTCATTTCCTTATCTTTTTCCTTTATTTCAAGAAATTCTTTTCATTTTTTTGCAAAAGATATATCTATCACCTGTTTTTCTTTACTGTTTTTTGAGAAGGATTTCAAATAGTAATCCATATTTGAAGTATAAAATTTTAACTGGCTTAATGAACTACTCCCATAATATCAGAGTTTATGTTCTATACTTTAGAATGTTTGAAGCATTTTTAAAATTAAATAATACTCAAACTAGTGATAATTAAATTCACAACATAATTTTGCAGTATACAGCTATTTAGTTAGCAGAAATAATCTGTACCTTTGTTTATTTACAATTAAATAATTAAAATCAGGTCTTAAATAATTCTTTTCCAAGTGCGAGTCATCTTGAATCTGATATAAATATACCTTTTCCTAATAATCATAATATAATACTTCTGAATTATGGCAAATTTTAGTATAATCAATACTACATCAATTATTTTGAAAATAGTAATAATATTTAATGTTTTATTTATAATAATAATTTAAAATTATACTTGATTATAGGCTTATAATAAGAAAATTTATAGTAATAGTAAATAAATATATTATAAATTAAATAAAATATATATGGCTAATACTTTAGCTAATGACCTCCAATCCAGATGATAATTCTAGTAACACATCAGATATTATAGTTTATTTTGATGAGAAGGTTTTTAAGGAAAAAGGAATAAATGAAGTGATTGAAAAAAAGTCTAAAATAATCATTAAGACATCAGAGGTATAAGCAAAACCCTTAATTTCAGCTAAAGACTACAATGATGTGTATTTTGATGAGGAGGATTTAAAGAAGGAAAGAGAATAAAACAAATTTAAGTTAAATGATGATAATGATTCTAATGATTCTAAAGAAAAGATACTAGATGAATCAGATGATGATAGATATAATGGATACGATGTATATGATAAATATGGTGAACGTGATAGAGGTTATTATTATTATGATGAAAGATATGAGAGGAAAGTCTTACCAATGATAAGTCCTATTATCTCTCTAGTAACTGCCTAGATCATATTCTTGTATAATACTGAAGGCTTATTACTCTATTGTGTAAAAGAAAATAATATAACCCATCAGAATTTGATTTATTGAAGATTAAAATGTGTAATAATACTCATCCTACTCATAAAGATTCTAACCTTTTTTAGGATCAGCTAATGCTTTCAAAAGCACATTGTGTTCTATTTCTTTAAATGTAGTGGATTTAAAAAATACATCAAATAATTCATCTTTTACCTGTTCAGAAATATTCGAAAAGCATCTGGTAAATTCCTTAAGAATAATATTACATTAATGAGTTAATCGGACTTGAAGAAGTTTATTTCATACTTCTCTTCCAAAATGGATTATATAATTATATCTGATATATGGTTTACTATAATCCCACCAATCATCGATATCATCATCAACTTTTTTGATATCATCATCTTCTTCTTTGATATCACCATCAACTGTTCAGAATTCATCATTATCATTAGTATCATCATCAATTATCTTAATCTTGTCATATTCTTTATCCAGATTTTTACTAACATTAAGATCAGAATTGATTAATAAATTTTGTTCCATAGTTAGCTAAAAAGATATTTACTAAGATATACTTATCTTTAATTCTACATTTTAAAACCTCATCACTTACAAGTAGTATCACAAATATTTGGTCGTGTAAAACTTTGTATCGGCCAGTAGCAAAATTATCGTTGATAGTTGTGTGCTAGGCTTAGTTATCACCTGAAATGTGCAGTATAATATCAGGAAAACTCTTGCTAAAAGAATGGGAATTGTGCGATGTGCAAATCACATATATATAATATATTTGCATTATTTTTTTTAGACTCGATTTGCATGTCATGTCTCTGGTTATGTTATTATCATATCAATAAAACAATATTTGAATATGGATATTTTTTTTTTTTGGCAATCCTTATTTCGCATATGAGATTTGGGAATGTGTATGCTAATCATCTGATTGGTAAGGAGGATTAACATAATAGTCTCCTTTTTTGGAACTTCCTAGACAAAAAAAAATGTTATGGAATAATGTCTTTGGGTTATCATTTTGAGGAATAATGTTTTTATTGCATCATGCTCATGTGATACTATTCTGGACCCGTACCTTAACACTTGTATTCATATTCTGAAATTTTTTAGTATAATAAAAAATTTGTTTATCTTCACACATGTTTTTTAAACATATATATGCATGAATTTGGATGGTGTGAATATGTGATATGCATTAAAGTAATAAAAAAGTTACATACCTTTAGGAAAAATAGAATATGGTATCCCTGTCCTATAAATCAAAATTTTGTAAATATAATAAGAAAGTAAAGAAATAATTTTGATACTAAGATTCACATTAAATAACTTAGTCTCCTTCCTTTGAAAGCATGTCATATATTTAACTGCTACTATATCAATTTTTTCACTTTGTTAAAAACTAAGCATGCAATTAATAAATACAATTTCTTTCTGTAAGTACACAATGTATTCATGTCAAATAAGAGTAAATGAGCACTTGATATACACTCTTGTTGACTGATCATGAATCAATAACTTTCAAAAGAGCTGAAGGTAATATTTCACAAACGATTTAGCCAAATCAAATTTAATTCAGATTCAATTCGATTCGATTCGATTTGAAATTTTTGAATTGCGAATCGAATCTGAATCGATTTAACCGATTGTTTAATTTTGCCCAAATTTTATAAAGCTGGTCAAAATTGCCTTATTTGGATCTTATATAATATTACACAAACCAAAAAAAGTCAATTTTATTTCTCTCAAAAATTAAAATTTTGGGTTATACAATATTTCCAAAAAGGCAATTTTCTTGCAGATTATTTAATTCTGGCTGGGAATTATGAATCACGTAATATCGGCATCAAATTCAAATCAAATTCAAATCAAATCTGAATTGGTTTAATTTAATTCGTTCGAATATTGAATTAAATTTGAACGATTCATGATTTGATCGAATCAAATTTGAATCTGATTCAATTTGATTCGATTTGATACTAGCTGAAGGGTAATTACAATTCTTCAAAATGGTCGGTTAGTACACTACCTTCTATATAACAAGTCATAATAGGTGTCCTCTTTGAGAATAACCACAATTTTTGACCAACCCTGCCCATATCCTGCCATATAGGGTAAAGTAATCTTTCTTGAAAAGAATAAAACAAAATACAATTAGCAAGTGGTTTGCAAATTATGATTTGCTTAAAAAATCAAATGTTTATAAGAAACTAAAAAGAATCTGCCATGAAATAATGGAATACACTTACAATATAATTCTTGACAACCAAGCGTAAGTCACAACTCCAAGAGTTGAGAGATAACTGCAGTTCTTCTGAACGTTCAGTAGTTATATTGTTTTCTATGAGAAGATCTGGTTACAAATGGACTTTCTGATAAAGAATAACCACAGTTTTTGCCAATCTGCACTAGAACACATCTCATAAGAGTTGTCAACATGTTGAATAAAAAAAGAAACTATTTCCTTAAATTTGTGACTGTTGAGTTAATCACTAAAAAAATTATATTATCATGCCTAATTGTCACGTGGACAAAAAGTCATGAGTCATGTTACCGAGGGTGCTCTTATAGAATACGTAGAACGCATTCACTTTTACCCAACTTCAGACTTAGACTTAATAATACCCAGATTTCCTCACAAGAACGTGATTTTTTTATTAATGATGCAAATCTAATGCCAGTAGTGTTTTTCAAAAGGTTCAATTGCACATCGAAGAAAACAGCTGTTTCGAGATAGTATTCCATCCTTAGCATGATCCTTAAAGTTTATAGTAACAATTCCAAGCTGGTTAATATCTACAAAAACTACAAAGATGATGGATATAAGCAAGCTACTGAAGATTATTTTAAGTCAACGCCTGCTTCTATTCTTGACAAGGAAAAGATTTGCCAAAAAATATTTGTATTGTATCATGTTTGAGCTTTGCATGCCCTAAGATTCTTTCATATTTTACCAGAACTATATTGATAAAGCACTAACCAAGAAAACAGAAAAGGTAATTTGAAATCGCATTGATGAACTCTTTTCTAATGATCAAGTAAATCCAAAAAAATCTCATTTGACGGAGCCTGTTAATAGATAGTTGAGCAATCATGATGAAATAGAAATATTTTGTGAAAGTCAAGTTATCTTACATAACTAGTAGGTATTAAACTATAATAATCAATGTAATATTGAATTGAATGAATATCTTTCTTTTACAGTTTACTTCAGAGCTTCAAAACAAATAATAACAATGAAGATACATTCATTCATGACATGTTGCATAATTTACTAAAGGAAATCTTTAGTAATCCAAATTTTGAGTTGCTCTGGTAAGGGTTTGCCTGATCTTGCTATGTAGTTGAATCATAAAATTTAATGCCTAGCTTAAATAAAGGGTGAATAGTGAGAGCACTTCCTCAAAAAGCTGACGTTGTATTAATAAAGAAAATTTGTGAGGTAAGAAGCCTGACTTTAAACTCTTGACAAATATGAATGATGAGATTCTCTTTGGTGAGGTCAACCTACCAAAATGTAAAAACTCATCTTTATTAGCCTGTCAGGATCTTATC
Source organism: Glomus cerebriforme (assembly GCA_003550305.1). Lineage (NCBI taxonomy): Eukaryota > Fungi > Glomeromycota > Glomeromycetes > Glomerales > Glomeraceae > Glomus > Glomus cerebriforme. Next base: position 239,038 of record QKYT01000022.1, read on the forward strand.
AAACTAACGAATTTTCAATCTAGTACTTTGGATGAACTAATCAAAAAATATGGAAATAGGATCAGAATAGCATCCTTTGGGATATGGATTTTGTGGTAAGTGCTCATGTTTGGTTTGAATTTTAAAATTCTTATACATTTGCTAACACTTGGTTGCTTTTATAGGAGCACAAATCCACATGGATTTAGAACATGATGGATTATACAGGATGTATTTGGTTGCAGACATAGCTATACCCACTCAGAAATCCTAATTCATAAGTCTAGTATCACTATTGGAAGCACTTTACATCATCAAAGTAAGTAATTATTGGCAGATTTCAAAAATATCTGTTTATTATCTCAATGCAGATGTGACTCACTTTTTGCAATTTTGAAAGATTCTGTTTCTAATGTTTTGGAGATAATTACCTCAAACATGTCACCAAGTCAATCTCATTCTGATTATTGCAGATTACCCTCTCCAGAACCTGTCAAAATTACAATTGTTGGGAAACTGATAATAAGTTAGAATCATATTTTTTCTGTAAGGTTATATTGAGAACATTCTTTTCACAAGTTCATTAACTAAGTAATTTTAAGTCAGAGAAGCAATAGCACAATCCTAACTGATACATAATACATATTTTTAATACATTCTTAAAATGCATATTCTTTACATAAAAAAATGTTACACATTATAATACTCATAGGCAAAAATTAATAAATTTCTTTCATTAAAAATTTCAAAGTTGGTTTAACCAGCTATTTATACAAATCACATGTTTGATTAATACCCCCTTTTATAGTATCCACATTACATAGTACCTCGGGTACTATTCAAAATAAATTTTAAAATTTCCTTTAATAGTACCTGGTACTGTAGTATGTGGAAGTTCAGCCAACTTTCCTGCAAAAAATTTTTAAAGTATGTATATGTCAGAAGTTGTGTATGTGCGAGAGCGAGTTTTTTCTCACTATGGGTCTTTATTTAGGAAAACAAGATGTCTACCAGCGCAGATAATATATTATGAGTCTTAACTTCTGCTATCATAATGTGGGAAATAAAAATATACTTTTCACGATTGAGATTTCTAAGGATAAAAAAGTCTCCGATTTTGAAGAAGTAAGAAAGAAGCTTGGCCAATCAATCGTAATGACTTCCTCCGTCCTGCAGAGAAACCTATGTGGTCAGAAGATAGGATTTTTTCCTATTTTAATGAGACGCCTGATGATGAAGACCATATCCACATTCGAATTCTTCCCTAATGAGCAGTTAAAAATTTTTTATTCGCACAATGTAATGGCGATGTAATTCACAAATATTATTTTTTATATATTGTAAGTCGGTTCCGGCAACGTTTTTTTATTTCATAAATAATAAAGTATCGCGTTAAAAGTCACGTGTAATTACGCAATAGTGAAAATCACCAGACCTGTCTGTGTTACGTAAAATCAATATATTAACGCGTGCTTGTAAATTTTTTATTTCACATCAGTATACTCCGAGCCAAATATCACTATAAAAGCGCCATGACAACTATTACTCTTAACTGTTTGGTTGCAGGAGAAAACCCTTATGAAAATGCATTCGCAGTTGAAATAGATACAACGAAACTAGTTAGTTTTTTCAAGGACGTTATTAAGGAGAACAAAAAGACTTTTTTTCGATAACGTTGCTCCCAAAGAACTCAAGTTATGGAAGGTCGACATTTCCCTCGAAGAAGGGATGATTCACTTGAGGGCTAGAAAATGCTTAGGTGTAGTTTTTAATGTTCTCAGATAAAGGTAAATTCTGTGCTAAGCACAAACAACCGGAAATGATTGATATTTTTTTTATAATGATTATAAAATTTTATTTATGATAGTAAATACTAATGGACTATGAATTTTATGATGTAAATATGAAACTATAATAATAATTATAATAATTACAAAAATAAATTAAAATAAAATAAATAAAACAAAAATATCGGTGCCATTTAGTTTCTACTTGACATAATCTCGGTAGTGTACATCTTCACTAATACAATCTCTAGCACGTCCGCCGTCATTGACACATCCCCAATATATTGAAATCCAAATATCGAACCAAGTTCCTTTTGGAGGTGTTGGTAAATCAAATTCCTCTTGGAATGTGTATTGCACAGGTATATGTTCGCAGTTGCTGCACTCACAACCATTAACCCATTGAGGTTTATCAAAAAAAGTATACCCACCGCCATGATTATCAACGTGCATACTAAAGTGGCCTATTGCTGATGTTCCCAAATCTTCAAAATCAGGAGATTGAACTGTTATGTTAAGTATAGAATTTGGTAACAAATTGGCATATATAACCTGAGCACCACATACTAAAAAAAAAAAATTGTCACTTTTTTTTTCACCAGAAGAATTATGAACAATAGTAAATTAGAAAATTAACATACGATAATTTCCTCGATCATAACACCCGCGACCAGCAGGATGACAACCATGAATTTTTTTAATATGTATAATGAAAAAAAATACAAATAAAATGATGAAGTATGTTTTATTCATGACGAATTATGATTTTAATAATTCAAATGGTTATGTGTGTACATTATTTATATTTCTTTCCCAAAAATATCTTTTCTTATAAAGGAATAATGCGTGTGACGTTCTTGGCACAGATCATAATTAATTGTACGGTTCACATGTACGATTTAAATAATTCCCAATAAAGCGCATTTATTTAGAAATTGGTGATGACCTTTTTTTTTGTATTTATCACATGAAGTGAACGAGGTATATCTTTACTATTAATTTTATTCTTATCAACATAATTACACGACGAAAAGGTATTCGAAATTATGCAAAATTTTAGTTCGTCCAAATTCACGTGTTTTATTTATTTGAAACGTTATCATATAATTAGCCCAGAGTCTTCACGATTATCATATGACACAGCATGTATCGGCGAGTACCTATCAAACTTTATTTTTTTTTTACGTAATAATTTCCCCCTTTTTTTTTTTATTTATGATCGGTTCATCGGGAAAATGTGACAAAAAATAAATATGCTAATCACTTAGTTAGATTAGATTAGTGTTGATCATCCGAGAAACATGTGATCCATCTGATGTTCTGATCTGTCAACTGTCAAGGATAATTAATCCGAATCCGTTTTTTTTTTTTAAAAAAAAAATAAAAATAAAATAAATTTCACATCTCTTATTTTATATTCCCATTTTATATTTCCATTTTACTATTTAAACTTTAAGGGTAGGGTATTTTGTCAACTCCGTGTTTCATATTCAGAAAGAAACCTTACATTATAAAATACCAAAAAGTATTAGACCACTTAAAATTTTTTAAAAAATACACTTTTTTTTATTAACGATTTTTATCAAACTCTAATAAATAAATATCTTTACTCGATAATGAATATTTTTCAATGTTTTATGTATAGTTGATTCAGTGATTGACATGTGTAACATTTTAAAAATAGTACTTCATGTGATGATCAACATTAATGACCAATAAAATCAATTAATTTCACGTGATAATTTATTAAGAGACACTTCGCACGAAAGAAAAATCAAAGAAAAATAAAAGAAAAATAAAAAATAACTCATTATTTTATTTTTATAATTAATAGAAAATTTCACAATTTCACCAATTTATTGCCAATAATAATTATAACTATTCCTATTTTGTAAAATAAATTATAAAAACAAGACATTACTTTAAAATTTAAAAAAATTAATATATAAGTGTTCTTTGTAAAATGATTTTGAATTTTTTTTTAAAAAAATAGACAAATTACTCTTTAATAACTTCAATATAACATGCTTATTCATAATTACAATTGTTTAAAAATACATAATTAATCTATAATGCTTATACTGTAAAAAAAAGTTGTAATAATTAGAAATCTAAAAATAGAATAATATTGAACTATAGATTTAAGAAATAGCTTATAATAAACTTAAAAAAAATTAGTCTTACTATTGTATTGTTATATAAGTAAACTTGTAGATAAAGAAGCCGGGCTGTTTAGTTTTAAGTTTGGTAAAGTAATAGCATAAACTGACTGAGTTAACGCAAATAATGAGCAACTTTAGAGTATAATAAGCAACTTNCAGCTAAACTTTTGTCAAGTAAAACTTTTTGAAAAAAAAGTGTATACTTAAAAAACTAATTAAACCAAATATGAAGGCTCTTTAAAGATGTGAAAATAAAAAATTTAAATGCCAGTAATATGTTTCTTTAGTGACTTGGCTTTGTCATGCTTTTTTTTAATCGATAAAATTTGCTTGGACTGTGATCGGCATATATGTAATATATGTGTAACTATTGATTAAGATACCCTACCCTTAATACTCAGCGGTCATGTCAAATGAAATATAGATCACTAATTAAAAAATCATATGGCAAAAATGATCTGCACAAAACCACAAATGTTTTAAAGTTTAACTTATTTGAAAAGTTTCCATTAGGCTAACTTTTCCTATTTTTTTTGACTTTAACCCTGAGATGCAAGTTTGTATAACAACTAAATTTTATTTTAAATACTTAAATACATGTAACTTTTTACAAGGAATTGAAATACTTAATGAGAAAAGGCTAGTTAGATAATAAAATTTTTAGTAAATCCATAATTTTTGTTTTTTACTTAGTTTGTTTATATTAATATTACAAAAATTACATATATAAGTTTAATTTTAATAGCATAAAAACATACTATAATTAAATAAAAAATAAGTATTTTTTAAATTTAAAAACTTTTTGTATATTGAATAAATTGTAAAAGTCATCTCTAATAAATGTCATTCAACATTTGTCCGATTTTAATAAAAATTAATATACAAAAACTTTGAAGTATTTTGAATTTATATGTATACATATTTATGTAGAATATTCAAGTGGAACTGTTACATGAAACATGTAGATCATTTCATAGTAAAAAGTCCCAAGACTACTGGAAGGTTTTACTAGATTCCTTTTTTTTTAGTGATAACCACCTTGGAAACTACTTCTTAAAGTAAATTGGAAGGAGAAAATCAGATCTCTTTACAAGAACTCTTCATTTTTTTTTTTTAGGGATAATGCTTCCTTGAAGATTATTGAAATAGTTTCTTGAGGTAAAAAGAGAAAGGAGTTTGGATCTCTTTATAAGAATGTTACTAACGTTCTTTTTTTTCTTTTTTTTTAGGAACAATGCCTCCTTGGAGATTATTGGAATAGCTTCTGAAACTATTTCTTGAGATAAAGGGAAAGAGGCGTTCAGATCTTTTTACAAGAATGCTACTAACGTTCATTTTTATTTTATTTTTTAGGGATAACGCCTTTGGAGACTACTGGAATAATAAATGGAAAGAAGGGAATCTTTTCACAAAAACGTTTTGTGAAACTCATTGATCATGGATTTGTCTTAGAAGGTAGATTTTATTTAAACAAGGGATAATGTTTTTTTTATTTTTAGAATATTTACTAACATTTTATTTGTTTTGTTTGTTGTAGGATGGACTCTTTAGATTGCTTATTGTTAATGTATCATTCCATTACTGGAGAATTGTTTATATTATTTAAAATAGATTAGGAAGTAACGTGGCAAATTAAAATTGATACATTAGTTATATTTTAACTTAAGATTATCGTATTTATTGTTAATAATCTTGAGTATTATGTATTTAATTATTTAAATTTAATAAAAACATCATATTCAAATTTCTTTATTTAGATATCAAATAATATATATATTTTATAAAATAGAAATAATATACGTATCAAGCTGATCTTTAAAATTTATCATGAATTGAATCTAAATACTTACCATTTTATTTTAAAAACATCAGCTTTTTGAATAGATTAGGACATATTCTAATGTTCTTGTAAAGGTATCTAAACTTCCTTCTTTCCATTTACCTCACCAATAGTCTTCAAGACATTGTACCTAAAAAAAGAAGAAGAAGAAGAAGAATATTAATAACATTTTTGTAAAGAGATTCGAACTCACTCTTTTCCATTTATCTTAAGAAGCTATCCTAACAATCTTCAAAATATTGTTTCTAAAAAAAAGAAAAAGAACAACATTAGTAATGTTTTTGTAAAAAGATCTGGACTTCCCCATTTCCATTTACCTCTTTCAAGACAGTTATCTCAAAAAAAAAGAAACCATTTTTGTTCTTTCTGAGGTAATCTCCAAGGCGGTTGTATTAAAAGAAGGAAAGAAGAAAGTGACGAAGTGTATTATTAAGTTATTACAAATTATTATAAAAAAAATTAATTTAAAAAAAAAAATTTTTTTTTAATTTATTAAGGTGAATCATCTGAAGTAAAACCATAATCTGATCTATCAACAAAATATCCATCCAACTTATCTGATTTATCTGGATATCCAAATATTTGATTGACAGATTAGAACTCTAAGTTGGCTTTATCTTTTAATGTAAGTTTTCAAAGAAAAAATTATATGTTGTAATGATTGATTGATTGCTAAGTGATCAGCATTCTAAAACAAAATGCACATGTAATTTTTTTATCAGAATTAACTAATTATTTTTTTCAGATATGCCTTCTTAATCTATTTTAAAGTAAATTATTATATTATTTACTTTCTAAAATACAAACAAAGGAAGAAGCTAATTATGTAATTGCTGAAATTAAAGCAAAAAGTTTGATAATATACTGCATCCATAATGAATCTATTCTTTTGTATAATTTAGACAAGCTTGAACAGTATATTTAGATCTAATTACCAGAAAAATAGTTTTTCAGATTGTTTAGCTATAATGCATGAAGTATAATTCTAGGAAATAAAATTAACCAAATACTTCTGCTATTCTGCATAATTTTGTTAACCTTAAACAAGCTTATTTTGAAAGATAAATTTAACTAAATTTTTTAAACTATATTTTTGCAGTATTACTATTAAAAATTAACTATAATTTTCTTGATTACTGATTATAGGATCATATTTTTTTTATGCAATTTTGATAAGCTAGGACAAGTTTGTTCAAACTTTACTATCATTAGAAAAAAATAATATTTTTTTTTGCACATGTATTTTATTCATAATCATTTTTTTTCATTAGTATAGTTGTGTCTGAAATTCAATTGGCAAATCCGAAATCCGAAATTCCGTAATCGTAATTAATTCCGTAATTCCGTAATTAATTAACATTTTGTGTAACAATACGAAATTGACATTTTTCTCGCGATCTAGTGATCCGATTTTATTGATCTTACCACCATTAAATTTGTCTCATTGAGACGAATCTAATGGTATATGTTTCATTTCTCTAGCTTCGTTATTGACGAAATTAAAATACTATAAACATTTAAAGATTA
>QKYT01000022.1:254914-287609 GCA_003550305.1 Glomus cerebriforme
GCTTATATTCGATTTGATTTGAATTTGCGGAACCCTAGATAAAAGTATGACCTGAAGATATGGAAAAAATAGCTTTTATTATAAAATATGACATCTATGAATTTAAAATAATGCTTTTTGGATTATGTAATGCACCTGTAATCTTCCAGCGAACAATGGATGAAGTTCTAGGTAATCTAAAAGAAAAATTCGTGATGATATATCTAGATGATGTCATAATTTATTCAAAAACATTTGAAGAATATTTACATAATATAGAGGAAGTCTTTACATGTATTAGAAAAGCCAATCTTCGATTAAAAGCTGAAAAATGTCATTTTGAAGCCAATGAATTACAATTTCTAGGATATGTAGTTGGTAAGAATGGAATTAAGCCAGCCAGATCCTGAAAAAGTTAGTAAAATACTTAATTATTCAAGACCACAAAATATACGAGATCTGAGAGGAATATTAGGATTATTTTCATATTATATATGTTTTATTAAGGATTTTTCACAAATAGCAGACCCATTGTACGAACTATTAAAAAAGGATATTGCATATAAGTGGACGGAAAAATAACAAAAATCATTTGAGATTTTGAAAACTAAACTTACAGAATCACCAATAGTTAGATACCCTAATTTTGAGGAGCCATTTTATTTATATATTGACGCTTTTGTTACAGGAGTAGGTAGGAGCTGTTTTGGCGCAAAAGGATAGAAAGCATGAATATGTTATCACTTACGCTAGTAGAATACTTACACCTGCTGAAAGGAATTATAGAATAACAGAATTAGAATGTTTAGCTATTGTATGAACAGTAAAATACTTTTGGTATTATTTGTATGGAACAAAATTCATCATAATTACCGATCATTCAGCATTAAAATGGTTACTCAATTCTTCATCAAAAACTGCTAACAGAAGACTAGAATGATGAAAAATTACGCTTTTTGAATATAAATATGAAATCCAGTATTGTAAAAGTATTAAACATTTACGCGGATGCACTCTCTAGAATTGACTCAAACTAAAATTTAAATTACACATTAAATAGAAGCAATATTAATTACCCAAATGGATAGACAATTATATGATAATTTAATGTATTATTTAACAGAATTAACTTATCCGAATGGACTTACTCGACAACAGAAAACCCATTTATGAAAATTTTAAAATAACCTTTTATTTCAGAATGATAAAACAGGAATTAAAAAAGTAATTCTACTTGAACAAGTAGAATCTATTCTTTATAATTTACATCAGGATATGAGTGGAGCACATTTAGGAATTGACACTGTATTTGAAAAAATGAGAGAAAGATACTATTGGTCACAAATATTTGAAGATGTTAGAAATTATGTTAATACATGTGACTCATGTCAAAGGAGAGGAAGTGCAGAAAGGAGAGAACCACTTATGCCTATTAAAGTTCAAGGACCATTACCAATTACAGAGGATGGAAATAGATATATTATTGTTGCTATGGACTATTGTTCTAAATGGTCAGAAGCAAAAGCCATTAAAAATATCAAAGCAAATACAGTAGCTCAATTTATCTACGAAGATATTATTTGTCACCATGGAGTACCTAAGGAAATACTATCAAATAGAGAAATATCATTTGTTAACAAAGTTATTGAAAACTTATGTGAAAAATACCAAATAAAGTATAGACTAACGTCACCATATCGACCTCAAACAAATGATATGGTAGAAAAATTTAACAGGACAATAGGGGAGTGTATTGCAAAAATAATTCACAATGAATGGGACCAATATGTTAACACAACTCTTTTTGCATATCGAATGAAAAAACACAAGACAACTGAGTATACACCATTTTATTTAGTATATGGTAGACAAGCAACATTGCCCATAGAGTTAAAAGTACAAAGTCAAGTAAAAAATGGAAATGAAAATCCTTTATTAGAAAGATTATATCAGCTTATTGAACAAATAAAAAATGATCATCAGAAAGTACTAGATAAAATTGATAAGGAACAAAAGCAAAAATTACGTCACAATCAACAAGGCATATCAAGGAAATTACAGATAAGAGAAAAAGTTCTGGTAGAATGTATATGGTTAAAAACTAATTTTTCAGCAAAATTAGAAGAAAAATGAATTGGATTTTATTAAGTATTAGAGGATAATGTGTATAAATTACAAACTATGAAAGGACGTTTAGTTAAAAATGTCATACATGGAAACCGCTTAAAAATCTATAAGGAAAGGCAGTTCGAGCCTTTAATTTTAATTATTAACCATCCCACTAATCACTCCCATACCGCTAATAATTGGGTGACCGCTCAAGAATTGCTATTACTGGTAGGATACAAGCAGAAGTTTGGGATCTGCCCATATGCAGTAATAATCAAATGTATAACTTGTGTGATTAGCACAAGTTCAAATTTAAGCAGGGAGGGAAAAATGGAGAAAAAGGAGATTAATATATACAAAAATTAAAAATTATGGGATTGATGAAGATCAGGATCTGACGGAAAAATATTTGGAAAACTTAAAGGAAAATACGGGATCAGTTAGACGCATTTGGATACAAGATGCAAAATATAGAAAAATAATAACAAAAAGTACATGCATATACGCATTTTGTACAGAAAAGGAAAAATAACATAAACACATGAATTTTATATAAAAAGACTCAGAATTTGGAGATAAAAAAATATTTCTGTTTTGTTTTGTAAAATTTTCTTACAGAAAAATATCTACTTCCCACATAATTTTTTTTTTTAAAAAAAAAAAAAAATATATATATATAGATGGTTCGAATAAAGAAAGATCCAAAAAGATGCCCAGAAAAGTAAGCAAGAAGGAGACATCACAAGTTAGGATGAAGAAATCACGCTTCCTGAGCCAATAAGGAGGAAAAATGGACCGAATAAATCAAGGAAAGGATAGAGGAAGTATTAGAGAGGAGTAAGAAAATAGTGGAAGAAAATGAAAATCTGATGGATTTTACAATAATACAGGTCGCAGAGAAGAAGGAGTTGAAGGTGAAACTAAAGCGACAGGAAGAGGAGCATGAACTGTGCCTTCAGCAGTTCATGATAGAAAGTGAAAGCAGCTACTTGTCCAGCAGGAACAATATGTACGAGAGTTGCAGAGATAGAGGAGAAAGCTTGGGGAGGTAATAAGGAAGACAGAAAAAGATGAATTGCTAAAGTATTATAATAATTTTCTTAGTGACATGGTAAGAGAAAGGGAAGTGGCAGAATCTAAGGCAAGAAGGGAAATGTGGACAGCACAGAGGAAAGGGTAGGAAATAAGGAAAGAATTGATAGATTTGAGGATGAAAGTGAGGGCATTAAAAGGAATTCTAGAGGAAGTCATTTTAATGTTAAGTGATGAAATAGAAAATAAATAAATTTATTTTTTCTTTTCCTACACAAATTTTTTTTTTCTTAAGAAATTAGAAGAAAAAAATTTGGGAAATTCAGTTGCAGAATCTTGCCGATTATATTGTATAATGCAAAAGCAAATCCCTTAAATTGAATAAGTATATTTTCTAAAATTAGAGTAATGACTAAATATAAGATTTCCAAAAATAGATACAAACAAAATGGTAAACTATTAAACTAATTTAGAATCAATCCAACCATGTGTTTAGTTCAGTAATTAGTACAAAATGGATATTTAATTACATATTGGAAGAATTAATTTAAAAAAGTGTTTGATCGATATATGACAAAAAAGCTGAAAAAAACATTATAAAAAGGATGAAAAAAAAATAAAAATAATAATAATAATAATAATAATTTTTTTTAGTTAAAAATGAATAGTAATTATAAGCGAATTTTACAAGACCTGTCTTATGAACAACCAGAGGATGTTGAGATTAATCCACCACTATATAATGAAAATATGGATGAAAAAGCAAAAATAAGCATAGTATATCAATGCTTATTAAGGGCTTTACGAGTAAAGTAACGGAAAAAGTCTTTAATGTATGCTTACTACTTAGGACAATTGATAAAAAATGGAATTCAACGCAAAAAGGTTAAACAAATAATTACTGATCACTATTACTTGACTTTCATTCGAATTTATTATATTTTCGAATTTAATCTAATGCAAATAGAAAGGATGAAGGAGATGATAGTTTCTATGGTTAGACAACTATTTTCAAAGGAATTTAAGATGTTAGTAATTGAACTTTAGTTCTCAAGAGTTCACTTTTTTAAAAGAAGAGAAGTGTTAGAAAATGAAAATCATATGATTTATAGATCATGTGATGTCACATGTTTAGTCACAAAAATCATAATAGTCATGATAATTAGATTAGTTTAATTAATTATGATTATTAGATTTATTAAATTAGTTAAATTTATTTTATTTGTTATATTTATTATATTTATTTTATTATTATTTGTGTAATGAAATATTCTTATAAAAAGNAGGGATTTTGGATATAAGTTAGAACTTTANTCTATTACCGNGAACAANGATAATAANTNAAGTCATTTAGAGTTATCTCTGCAAACAAAGGGATTAATTCTAAAATCTAATCGATACATCCACAAATTTTTCTTAATAAAAACTATATTTTATTACTGTAAAGTAAGGTTGCTTGCTGAAACCTGTTTGGCTTAATGCCGAAAGGTAAAACCTCTTATATAGTGCCAAAATGCTGAAATGCTAAAACTGTGAAACCTGTCAAAATTGTGAAATTGCCAAAACTTGCCGAAACCTCTATAATAGGTTTATCCATAGTTTTGGCATAGTTGATCATAAGATTTGAATATAGTTATGTCAAGTTATACCAATTAATAATATAATTTAGATGATCAAATAATCTCCAATCTTTTTTTTACCATTTTCTTTCATTTTCTTTCAAGCTTTATCTAGTGTTAGTATGTTAGAATTTCAAAACTAACTCTTAGACATATATATTACACGTTTTTGGAATTTTTTTTTAAGGGATTTATATATATTAAAGGAAAAATGCATTACATATTACATATATTTGATAAACAATTCTGTCATTTCTTTTCATTAATAGTATGAAAGTTTCTTCTGTTTTCTTAATAATAAAATTAATAAAAACTGGTTAAATAATTGATCACATAGCAGATACATCCATTCAAAAAAAAATAAAGGAGGTCGACCACTTAATACCATTTGGAAAGACATTTATAAAGGAGTATCTATTGGTTCTGGTAAATTTGCAGCCTCTTGTAAGTACTGTAGTTGTACATGGGCACGCAGAGAAGTTTCAAAGCTTAAAGAGCATCTTTCAAACCATTGTCAACATGCACCACCAGCAGTTATTAGAAAATATATGACTAAAGTAATGGAATGGCAAGATAAGTCAAACTCATTTAAAAAAAGAAAAAATTTTGAAGGTCATCAAAGTATCATGGATGATTATCATGATTCAACAGAGCTTAATGAATACAGATTTACAAGAATTAATCATGCATTAATTAAATTCTTTATTGCTTATGGTATTTCCTTTAGGATAGTGAAATACCCATTTTTTATTAATTTTTTAAATAAATTAAATGCTGGATATAATGCACCAACAAGAGAAGTTTTGGTAAATCAACTACTTGAATGTGAATTAGCTCAAGTNAACTTTAAAATTAAGTNNGANCTTGAAAAGNAAATGAATTTAACNTTANGTTNNTTGAATTACATAGGCTATCATAAGTGTTTTTTATTTAATCTTACTTATTATCTATAACATTATTAATACAATTTAACATTCGATGGCTGAACCTCTGGTACACATCGTTCAATTTGGAACTTCATTATAATGACTCTATCATGTAAAGAATACCTTTATCAACTTTCTGATTTATCAGAAACTTCTCATACTGCAGATTATTTAGTTATAGTAATTGAAAGGTTATTGATGGTATTGGAAAAAATCGAATATGTGCTGTAGTATCTGATAACACAGCTAATATTTGAAATGCATGAAAAATTATCCATAAAAATCATCCAAAGATTGAGAATGTGCAATGTGTAGCACATTCTATTAATTTAATTATATATGATATCATCAAGGAGAAGTTTGGTAATCATTTATTAAGACATGTTAATATTTTGGCAACTTTTTTAGAAGTTCTCATCAGGCTAATTCAAAACTTGCCCATATAATTAAGGAAAAAGGAATTAGTGGAGGAGGATTAAAATTATACTGCAAGACATGCTGGACTACTGCTAGTGAATCTGTAAATTCAGTGATAAATTTGGAGTCAGTTCTTGATGAAATCGCCCTCAATCACGATCATTTGCTAACAAATAATAGAATAAAAGGAATTATTCAATCACGAAATTTTTTTTCAAATTTGCGAGTTCTTGGATTTGTTCTGGATCCTCTAAGAAAAGTAGTACTTTCTCTAGAATCGAAAAGAGCTACACCTGCAGATTGTTTTCTAAGCTTGGCGAGACTCACAGCTACATTAAAAAAGCTTTCCAGATCATTTAATCCTGCATTCTGAAATCATTGTATCAAAGTAATGAATGAAAGATATGATAAGTTTGATGATGATAAGTATATTACTTGTTTTTTTTTGGATCCTCGATTCAGAAATGCATCACTTAAAAAATCTGCCTTCAATAGAGGTTTGAAATGTGCTGCTTCAATTGGAAAAAGTTTAGGTTTTGATCGTTATGAGATTGAAACCCTATATGATTAAATACAAAAATACAGTAATGAGCAAGATCCATTTGATCTAAATATCAGTTTTGCTAAAGATAGTCCCATGAATTGGTGGAAATATATTAATACCAAACCAGAACCAGATGTTCTTTCAAGAATCACATGTCATTTATTTGCAATATGTTCTAATTCAGCATCTTGTAATCGTGAATTTTCAACTTTAGGATGGCTATACCATAAGCGTCACTTAAATCTTAATTTGGAAAAAGTAGAATCCATGTGCAAAATGATTTTATATTGGAAATCTAATTCAAAAACTGAACTTNGATTTTATGNAATTGATTCAAAAAATAATACTCGCNTTAGTGATGATGAGATTAATATACATATTGCAGAGGCTTTTGCAGAAGTGGATGATGAGGAAAATAGTGATGAACAACCTTCTATACATAGATTAACTACAAGTGGCGAAATAATACCCGAAGATAATTGTCGTGTAGTAATCGAGAGTCTATGGATTGATAAATTTATTAATTTATCACACGATTTAATTACTAATAGAATTGCCAATATTCCAAAAGATATATTAGATGAATCAGATGAAAATAATGCAGAAGATGATAAAGTTAATGATAGTGGAGTAAGTAATAACAATAAGAGATCCGGAGTAGGTGATTATGATTATGATATAAATGCTGTATTAGGTATAGGCGATGATGATAATTATGACGATAATTATGAGAAATAATAATAATGAGAAATAATTACGATAGTTGATCCAATAAAAATTAATTTTAATATCATGTGATTTAAATAATGTGACATTGTTAACTATTTAGNAAATACATAATGTAATTATGCAGGNCAAAATATTNNNNATTAAAGTCCAGTTAACATATAATTATGCAGGTACAATTGTAATTTTAAAACTGTGCAATTTAATTAAGGAATAAGAATATTAGAATCAAAAAGTTTTAAGGACTTTGTTAATTAAATTTATTACATTAGATCAAAAAATTTTAAGAACTGCATTAATCAGAACAAAAAAAAAATTTATTACATTAGAATCAAACCTGTATTTATTAAATTACAAATACTTTAATTATGTAGAATGTTATTATNTTCATCAGTTNATGTATTAAATATTANANCNAATTTTAAAATTATGANNTTCTNAAAAATATAAATACAGAATATTTTTTCGCAACTAAAAACCAAATCATATTTTAATTTTCAAATCAAATTTATAAGATAAATAAATGGCAGCAATAGTATCTTATAATCTACCGGTACTGGCAGCATTTCAATGGACAATAAATGCTACTAAATGATTAATTGCAGAAAGGAGAAACCTATACCAGCAATTCGAAAGAATTGCAAATCATCATCATGTCAATGCCTGGACATTAGTAGTAAATAGAGTGTTCACTGTAATTGGCTTTGTAGCGACACCCAAACAATGCCATACAAAATGGAACGCTCTCAAAAGAGGTTATGAAAACCTCATAAGAATAACAAATGATAATGAGAAAGAATTTCCTCTTACAAGCCCTAACAGTTTTAATCAAGCATGTTTCGGCAATATGAATGATGAATTTTGGCTGCAGACTGGTAATTATTNTTAAGTATCATTAAATTTTATTTAGGCCATTTATTTAGTTTTTTTATTGGATTTTAGATTTGTTTAGACGGAAATACAAACATCAAAATGCTGTATATGATCGCCATCGATATGAATATTGGTATAGGTCACAATTTTTGAGAAGAGAAAGAAGGGAAAGGAGATCCCCTTNTNAGNATCGATCNAGANGTAGANATGGTAGAANAAAAGATAGAAGGAGAGATGGATCCTGACGTAGAAAATATTATAGACATTAAAATTTTTATTTTTATTTTATTATATTATAATTATATTTTATTATTTATCAATTATCNTTATTACATTATTTTAATTTTGANAATAAAAAAATGAAATTATTTACTAAATATTATGATAATATAAAGCAATTATTCTGCATTTACTATATTCTACGAATATACTTATAATCAAAGGCCCAGTATCTTATAAATTAGTTTAAATGCTGAAACTCTAATTAAATCATATAAAAAGTATTGCCGAAATGCCGAAACAGTTTCGGCAAGTTTTGGCAGTTTTGCAATTTTGATAGGTTTCGCAGTTTTGGCATTTCTTGATAATTTCGTGAAACTAGTTTTGGCAGTTTTGCATACGCCATTCTGCCAAAACCTACTAGTTTTGGCAAGCAACCTTACTGTAAAACCATCTTGAAAGTATTCTTAATTTTGTCCTTTAGAATTATAAAAGTTAATCATAAAGCTGGGATAAATTCTTGTTAATTTAGATCACGTGTAAAGTTTCAGTCCTTTGCATTAGCCAAGATAACAACATAATTTCCTATATAGTTTCATCTTTAAGACTACATCATTTCTGTTTAACCAAATCTGTTCTACCCAAAAATATCTTTTTTACAGATATACCGGAAGCTATAAAAAATAATAATAGTATATAAATAATTTAATAGAAAATTTATCAATTTTATAAATTAACTTGGAATAGCTAAATAGTCACATACCATTTTTGACAAGTTCAGATATTCCTTTTTATGTAACTGAAAAAATAAAAAAAAAAATAAATTCAATAAAATCAATTATATAATATTTTATAATTAAATATAATATTAATATACCTTTCACCATAAAAAAATATCTGTTTTTTCAGAAGTTATTTTCTTATTAAGGTATAATTTAAGTTTATCTCTATTATCAGAGTAGTAGTAACCTTGTTTGAGAACTATTTACTGCAATAATTGCAATACCATTTTGGAATTTTGAAAGTAAAATATTTATAAACTAGAGATTTTCTTTTGGATGAACTATTATTACTATTACTTTCATTTTCAGTAGGATCAAAATCAACAATTGGAGTATTTATTTTATATTTTTTTTTTTAATTTTTTTAATCATAATAAAAAACTAGAGAACATATTTAAAAGAATGATTCTTAATTGGATTATTAGATATTAGATTCTCAAAGTAGAAAATTTATTTCTAAAATTGTAAATCATATTTCATGATTACACAAAGTGTTATACTAATGATATATAAAAATACCAATATTTTTAATCAAGAGTAATTCTTCACCATTCAATTTTAATTCCAAGAAATATTATATCATTTATATAGAATCTATAGGAATAAATATTTTATCAGTTAAAGTGATATAAGAGTGATTCAAAACTATTCAAATTTATCACTTTCATAAAATATTAACATTTAATTTTTAAAAAAAAAATTAAAAAATTAAATCAAATGAGTAAGAGAATCATACATAAAATTTGAAAATTAACTAAATAATATTTACATAATTGAAAAAATTTGAATGAATAATTTAATTTAAAATTAACTAGATAATATTTACGTAATTGAAAAAAAATTGAATGAATAAAAATTAATAATACAAAATTTACGTAAATTTTGTAATTAAAATAAATTAGTATGTATTAACCTAGACTTTCAAAAAAAATATTTAAGGAAGCTATATTTATTATTTTTCTTATCTTTTAAAAAATTTTTTTTGACGTTTTTAGGATATCTTTGACTAATTATACTTACTTTTAATTTATCTAATACTATTTAATCTAATCAATAAAATAATAATTCCAATTTATCTAACACTGTTCAATCTAATCTATTGAACAATACTTTAAATTCTTCTAATACTATTCAATCTAATCCATCAAATAATAATGCTAATGAAAAACAATTATGGACTAAAAAATTAATTAGATTTCTAATAAATTAATATAAATTTAAGAATATCAAATATCACTAAATATTAGGTAAAAGCAGAAAACAGTTCTGAAATAGTGTTGTAACACTGGTCAAAAACTGATCTATCTTACAGATATCTTACAGATATCTTATAAATATTGGGTACCCAAAATGCGGAAAATCTGCTATACATCGGGTACCCAATATGTATACTATAGAATTAAAAAATACAATTTATTAATTATCTCGCTATCCAGTGATCATAAAAAGATGAAATATAGCTCATTCGATTCGTCTCGCTGAGACGTATCGAATGGTACTAATTTCGCATTTCTAGGTGTGATAGATGCTGAGATATTCGATAAATCGTAAAAAAATAAACAAAAAATGCCGATTTGTCAAATATCTCAGCATCTATCGCACCTAGAAATGCGAAATTAATATCATTCGATACGTCTCAGCGAGACGAATCGAATGAGCTATATTTCATCGTTTTATGATTACTGGATAGCGAGATAATTAATAAATTGTATTTTTTAATTCTATAGTATACATATTGGGTATCCGATATATAGCAGATTTTACGCATTTTGGGTACCCGATATTTATAAGATATTTGTAAGATATCTGTAAGATAGATCAGTTTTTGACCAGTGTAAGAAGATCAACTGAAGCAAAGTAATACAATTCAATGGAAATTAATGTAAAAGAAAATTTCAAAGTCTCATATCAAATTATAATGTATATATTATGTGTAAATATATAAAATTATATATTAGGTGATTAATTCTTTATATTTTAGGAAACATATTTGTACATAGGAAGAGATAGAAGAAGGAGACGTTTTGTTTTGGAGGATCATTACTTTAAAGAGTTTAATACTCCTTTTTGGTAAAGACCTAGTAATTATTAATAATAAATATATACAGTTCATGCAAAAAGTAATGAGAAAATAATTTAATGTGAAAAATTTTAAAAATTTTCTGCAATATTTAACTTATGAAAAAATTGTATTACATGATGATACAGTAAACGTGTTTATTTATGATGATCAGCACTGCTTACATTTTGCCAAGAGTTACACATGATACAAAATGACCCATATTAGACTAAAACAATGCCATACTTTAATAACCTCTCTGTAGGAAAATGACATCCGTGATGCTCACACTCTACATGAACTAATTTCTATTCCACTCTTTACTATTTATAAATATGTTAAAAACCTCAAAAATAATGTAACTTTAGACCTTTTACCTTAAACTGGTAGGTCAAAGAAACTTTCTCCTAAAAAATACCATTATCTTAGTCAGCTTATTTTCAAAAACAAATTCTCTATAACTCCTGAACTTGCTAATCTATTAAATGTTAAATATCCAAATCTTGATATAGCTAAACATACAGTACTTTGTGAGCTTCACAACCTCAATTATATTAGTATATTTTTAAAATCTATCTCTCTTCTTACAGATAAACACAAGCAAAAGCGTATTGAATTTGCTATGAAATATAGAAGACAAAATTAGGATAAGATTATTTTTTCTGATAAAATCACTATTCAAATATTTAGAAATACTCAAAAAGTATTCTATAAAGCTAGAACAAATTTTCTCAAAAGCTTATGGTTAAGCATCTGTATAAAGTTTATATGTGGAATGCCTTTTTAATAAAAGGTCAAATTGGTTTTCTCATATTTACTGGCATTATGGATGGCATATTTTATTATAAAATCTTAAATGAAAATCTCTTTGAAAATGCTGATTTTATCATAAAAAGGGGTTGAATCTTTTAGCAGAATAATAACCTGAAACATTTAGCTAAAGAAACCAAAAAACTTCTAACAGATTATTATTCAAATATGCTGGATTGGTCATTAAACAGTTCTAATCTCAATCCAATCAAAAATTTATGGTTCATTTTGAAGAGACGGGTTAAAAAGGATGTTAACAAACTAGTAGCTAAAAAAAATCAGTTACTGTTAAAATTTTTTGTGAAATAATTCAACAAAAGTGAAATAAAATTAAATCTGAAATCTTCATTAATTTAATTTGTATATGCTGATAAAATTAGAACAAATAATTGAGCATAATAACAATAAGATTAATTACTAAATAATTTGAATAATATTTTAATAGTATAATGAAGAACATTTCTTTAATTTTTTACATATTTCTGATTTTTATTTGTTGAATAATTAATAAAAATATAATTCTCATTACTTTTTACACAAATTGTAATTAATCATTTATTTTATATATTGTTAATATTGTAAACTGAATTTATTTATATTTTAAATTTGATGGTTGAAAGAGTATATAGAACAAATGAGAGAATACGAGAATAATGAAATATTCATGTAAGAAATATATAAAGAATTTTGATTAACATAATTTCTTGAAAATAATTATTTATTTCTTTTATTTCTTTTGTAATGAATGTCTTTTTTTTTATTATTCTATATATTGTTTTTTTAATTATTCAGTGTAATTATAATTGCAATATTATAAATAATTTATAATAAATACTTTAACTTAAGTACTAAATGTTATAAAAGTTAGGATACTCTTCCTAATGATCTCTATGCCCATTTCTTTCAAGAAGTTTGGGAAAGAAAAGTTGCACTTTTTGGCTGTTTTACTCTATAAAAGCGATCTTTTAGTTATAGGAAAAGTGTTATTACGCTGCTAAAGTTAACTAGAAAGCTTTAGAAAATATGAATAATAATCTCCAGCTTATCAAGTTTTTTTGCAAGTCAAATTTATGATAATTTTCAGTCACTGATATCTTTTTCAAAGTTGATACTAAAGAGTAAAGTTACTCTTCTAAACTAATAAATTTAGAATTATTCTAAATTGAACTATTCTAAACTAGTTTAGAAATTTATTTCAAATTTTGAACTAAAAAATTAAAAGTTTAATTTTTATTTTCAAATCTAATTTAAATTAAGTTTAGAAGTTTAGAATTAGTTTAGAAAATGAATTTTAGTTTAGAAGTGCAGCTTTACCAAAGAGGCCATTTGGTATTCTTAAGTACTCTTTCTTGCATAAGATAGAGAGAAAGACTTGTGGCTACTCCTGGTGGATCCAGAAGTTAGTTTAGCATAAAGTTTCTTTAGAAATAAAGACCTTTTCATAGAGTTGAAGTATGGATTTGGATAATAAGGGAGTTTTTTCTGGTATTCTGGGTATAGATGAAAGTAACCCAGCTGGTTTGGTGTTTAGTTGTTTTTTTTTTTTAATTTAGTTTTCATTTTCTGGTCACTTCTAGGTGCCTCTTTTTAAGTAGTTTCTAAAAAGGCATAACTTGCTGTTTCCTTCTTCACATTCGCTACTTTAAGTGAGGAAGTAGGGTATCTGAAATTTGATTTGCAGCTGATCATTATTAGGTGATACAAATATAAAAAAATAGTTCTCTTTCCAATCATTTTGTATTTTAAGATCAGCAGTCAGAAATTTTTTTTTTATTAATCAAAAAATTTTATATAGAAAAATTAATGAATTTAATTGTCTATAAATATAAATATAATTAAAGGAAATTTTTTTGAATGATCATTAATATCATGATCAATAATTTGGTGATCAAGTATTTTACATCTTTCTCACACATTATTCACAATAAAAAAATGACTGTTGCTAAAACAAAAATATTAAATGGCCATATCACTTTATTTCCATGAAAAATAATCAATGTTAAAGAAAGTTTAACTATTCAAGGTTTGTTTAAACATATAGTTGATCAATATGTTCCATAACTAAAAGAAGAAATACTAGAAAATATAGAAGTACGTTGTTCAGAAACAAAAGAACAAACTGGAGATGAAGTTGAACTAGGATGTATAAGTGATATAGTTAGTATTTTTGATGATCTTTTCACATTCCATATAAAAATTTTCTCAGATGAAAATGAATCTCAACCAGCCAACGCATTTGATATTTTGAAAAATGCTGTAAAGGAACGATACCAGCCTACTTTTACTTTTTCACAAAATTCTAAAATAAATGACAAGTTAAAACTAGATATTCTTTCTTACATTTCTTTTTATAAAGGTGAATGGACTTTTGATGCTGTATCTATAGGAAAAAAATTTATTAGAGAATTATCAGATGCTTTGTGATATGTTGATAAATGTGGAAGTAAAACATTTAATGATAAATATACAATACCAGTAGAATTTTCTCAATTTGTTGATCGGTTTGATCCAGTAAAAGATAAAAAAGAACGCCCTCTATTTACTTATGATGAACTAAATTTTCATAGTCAAAATTTGACTGCTTATCTTAAAATGTCTTGAATTGAGCATCTATGCTTTGCCTTTTTAAAATCAAATTTGCAAATGATCTTCAAAAATATATGAAATATTTATTAAAAAAAGCAGAACAAACAAAAAAAAATCATAATTCTATGAAACCTATAGTAAATGAAGAAGATGTTAGCAAATTAAAGATTATTTTGCCTGTTACGTTTACAAGTCCAACTATTGTAACCAAATACAAGGAATTAGTTACAGCTGTTGATTCAACTGGTTACTGAAAAACAATAAATGTTGATCAGTATTGTCCTAATAATAGTACGTATGTAAGTAAAATATTAAATATTTTTATAAAATAATAATAAAATTAATTATTAATATAAAATTGATCTTTTTAGAGCTAAAAGCATATATTTGCAAAAGTTGGAAGAGGCATTTACATTTAAAATAGGAATATATACTTACCACTATGGAAATATAGTGAACACGACCTTTATTTGGAAGATTGATCCAAATGTTAATGAATCTGTAACTTTTGAAAAAATTATGAAATCTGAAATGACTTGAAAAGTTCTATGCCTGTATATGCAACATGAGTAATGAGAAGAGAATTTGTAAATACTTGTGATATGTTTCTTGGTAATGTTGAAAAGTCTAGAGTTCGTCGAATATACAAGGAATTTACAGAAGATTTAACTGCAGATGAATCAGAAACAGATGCTAGAGTTAAACTTGCATTTGATTTAAAGGATCCAGAACTTATTACTGATCTCTGGCATTTTAATGAAGGGAAAATATCTATTTATGATACCTTTTGGAATATGCCAAAAAATTCCTAGAAGGTACTGCTCAAGATTCAGTTGTTGCTGTTGATGAAAGATGTCATAATCCTATTATGCATTTAGCTCATGCTATATCTGTAAAAGATTTAAAAAATCAAATAGTAAAAATATGTCCAGAAAGTACGCTAATTCTGTCAGTACAATGGTTAAGACTGCAATTTTGACCAAAGAATCCGTGGAATCTATCAAGCTTACAATATACTGGAAACTTACCATTAAAATTTATGATACAAATTCAGTAACTACATTTAAATCACATTGATAGCCATTATGCATTAGCAATTTTTCATTATCTTAAAGAATTAGCTATAAAGTTTAAAGACCATACATGATTGGTCTTTTTTGATGATAAATATCACTGTAAAATAGGAAACCAGGACATCCAGTAGCTGCAATAAAACGTGAAAAGCAAGTAGTTGTTACTATAAATAAAACCTTTGCTGTTTCAGATCATGATTTTACTAAATGTAGTCTAATTCTAAGTGTAATAATACTTTGTAATATACCTGATAATATGGAAGGATCATTCTATAGAGAGCAAGTAAATATAGGGTTAAAAGATGTAGCATTTCAGGCATTAAATGTATTATGACATATGACAGAACTGTTTGACATATTATTACGTACTGAAATGCATTATTCTTTTTTAATGCTGTATATAGATGGTGGTCCTAACCATAAAAACACTTTTCTTCATGTCCAATTATCATTAATAGCAATGTTTATTACTTTAGATTTAGACTATCTAGTTGCCGTAAGAACTCCGCTTGGTCACTTATGGAAGAATCCAGTAGAACGTATAATATCCATATTAAATTTTGGTATGCAGTGTGTTGGATTGATATGTCAAAAAATGAGTGAAGAAATGGAAAAATTAATTAGTAAATGTAATAGTTTAAAAGATATACGTGAAAAAGCAAAAACAAATAGTCAGTTAGAAAAAGAATTATTACAAAGCATAGAATCTACTCGGGATTTGTTAAGCAATTTATTTACATGTCAAAGTCTTAAAGATGAATCCTTTAAAGTATTTGAACCTGCAACTAAAACTGAAATGAAAAATTTTTGGAAATCCGTACATTTGGTAGATGATTTAATTACAATGAAAGATACATTGCAAAAAAAAGTTGCAAATAAGGTTAGTACATAGTTTGATTATATATAGTAATTAATATTAATATCATATTAACAAATAACCAAAAACTTACTTTTTCTTTTTTAACAGCCGAAGTTGCAGGAATTTATAGAACATTGTTATTGAAAATGTCTGTATTTTTTTGAAATAAAAAAATGGGAAAATGATAAATGCAATATATATAGGCCAATTAGAAGTAATCCAGATGTTTTTAAAGAACTAAAAGACTTACTTGATCCTATTTCTAGACCCAATGATTATTATATATCATTCTCAGAGGTATACAAAAAGAAAATAACAGAAGAACATTGTCCTTCTTTACAGAATAGAAAACCTAGAAATGTACCTAGCAATATAGAAAAAAAAGAAGAAAATGGCATGGATTTTAGTCCAACTGCTTAGTTTGAAAAAAATGTAAGGACAGTTATAAAATATATAGAATGTAACAAACCTCGTATTCTATATACCCATCATAAAATATCAGAGGAACAGTTTTGTCTTCTTCAAACTTTCCTAGAATCAATAGAATATACTTATGGCATCACATTCAAAGGTCTTTCTGAGTTGAGTTCTTCTAAAAATAGAAAAGAGATTGATGCTAATGTTAACAAAGATAAAGAAAAAGAAAACAATAATGAAAATATGGAAGGAACCTCACGTAATAATCCTATAGCTGAATTATTCAAGGTAGTTCAAGTTAACAAAAAACACACATGTGATTCAGCTATTGAAAAACCGTATTTTGTGGCTGGAATTTTTTCTCAAGTTTGCAACGTATGTGGTATATCAAAGGACTTAATGCAAATAGAAAATGAGCTACCATATTGTAGAGAATGTCATGTATCGGCTGGAAAAAAAAGAAAAATTGGAAAAAGAAAGTGGTTTGAACAGAAAAAATGTAAGATGGAAAATTAATAATAAAAGATATCCATTCGATATCAAAGGGAGAACGTGTTTTGATTTTATCATAAAATTTTGATTAATTAGATCATTTAGGTATAGTTTTATAAAGTTTTATATGTATAATGTATTTTATAAATAATGTATTAAGTAATGCAAAATGTATTCAAATAAAACACTAAAAACAGTATTTGATTTTCAGTCACGTGATTACATATTTTAATATAAAATAAAATTTTACTTCAGGCCAAAATTAAGATCAGTGATTAAAAAGAACCAATTTTTTTTATTTGTTATGCCTTATGTAATTAGTTTCCATTATTGTTATATTCCTTTAGTTTAGTTTTACAGATAGTGATTCCTTTTGTGTATCCCTAAGGAGTTGATTTTAATTGGATAGTTAATGAAAAAATTTTTGCTTATACTTTTCTTATTTTTGTATACTTACATTTAAGCTATGATTTGGATAACACATGTAGTTTAATTATCTACCATCTGTGGATTCTTCTCTCATCCTCAATATCTGATCAATATGAACAATTTTAAATTTCTAAAGAAGTTTGATGTATGCCTATAACTAAATTTAAAAAGCCATTCTGTTCTCTATCTAACTTCATTCATTTAGAAGATTTGGTTTTACTGAAAGATATTATTGTTAGTCTTCTGATTCTGAGAGTTGGTACTAGCAGCTGATTCTTATAACCTTACTTGATAGTTCATGCTAAATTGAAGATCTAATTATACTTAAGGGAAGATCTATGTAAACTGAAGAAGAAGACATTACCAATAAGATTGAATTATTAAAACTAACATAAAGTTGTTGAAAAATCTTGTCATTTGGATTACTGAAAGACTTTGTCATTAGTCTTTCTCTTTTAAAGATTGGTACTAGCAGCTGATTTCCTTAACTTTACTTAATATATTAAGCTAGTTTAAAAATCCAATATTCTATCTAATCTTGAAAGAAGATATATATGAACTGATTTGAGAGTCATTACCAATACTTTAGATACCATGATTGGAAGTAAGAATGTTATTTTGTTCTTGAATGATAAAAGATAGGGGAAGGTGAAGAAGCCTAAGATAAGCTCTTTGATGGATAGGTGTAAAAATAGTATAGTATTGGATAGGGAAGGTATTAGTAAAATAAAGAAAATAGCATTAAAAAAAAGTATATAAATTTCCATTAATAAGAGTGGTAGTTTTTACTGCAAGGAAAAAATAACTCTTATTATAATTGTACATATAACTCCATTCTTTATGGGTAGGATAAGACTTCTCAGACTAGGTACATATAAGATTATATCAATTAGTTTGGTAATAAAGGTCTTATTTCCCATTCTATTTCACCGGTAGGTCTAAGGTAACTTTGTCAGGTTTTTTTGTTCCTCTCTAAGATTACAGGCATGTTAAACTAAGGGAAGATTGTTTTTATCTTTTACCTATAATAGAGTAAATGCAATATTCTTTTTCAGTTATAATGATATAAACAAATAATTGTAACGTGCAATAATGTTTAATCTTTAGACTGATTGTATATTCTTAAATAATAATCAATAAAGTTTATTTGTAAAAAAGGTTTTTAAAAAAAAAAGAAAAAAAGAAAAAAATGTTGTAAAAACTAAAATATATATAATAATCAATTTTATAAAAAAATTTATTATACATAAAGTTTAAGTTGACTCAAGTTAACTTAGCTTGAAAAGCTCAAACTGATATTTATTATGACTTAGCTCATTATAAGCATTATAGGCTCAGTTCAAAAATTATTTCAAGTTGAATTTGAGTCAGTCTCTGGCTCAGCTTAAACCAGCTCATGCAGAGCTTTATTTTATGTAGGTAAGCAAAAAAAAAAAAGATCAGTTAAATAATTGATTAAGTATTGTATCATATATAGTTGCTTTTAAAATATATTATATTAATAAAGCTATAAAATTATTATATATTTAAATTAGTCTTATATATTAAAGTGATTATCAAATCCTAAATATTTTTTTTTTTTTTGAAAGATAAGTTAAATGCATTTATTATATTAGATGTCTAAAGATAAATATATTTTATAAATTACATATATATCCTCTAAATATAAAAAAATATAACTTGTTATGCAGAAAGTTAAATTTGTAAAGGTGGAAATTAAAAATAAATTCCTCTTAATGCAAACTGGCCCTTATACTTTATACTAAATTCTAAATATTACTATATTAATAAAAAATTCTGAAAAAACAATAATGAAAACTTATTAGAAGTTTAGAATATTTATATAATTTACTAAAATTCAACTATTTTCAATTTGAATATATTGATATTTTAAGGAAAAGAAACTACTATAGATTTTCAGATTTGAATAATAATTGTATGTATGCTAAGTTTTTCAAGCCATAAATTCTTTATTAAAATAGTATAGTATATTTCATATTTATGTATAATTATTATTATCCAAAGTGAAGCGAAGGACTATATATGTTTATGCAAGGTAATAAATGATTAAGAACACGTGGCAATTTCTGGTTGTCTGTACATGTAAATTGACGAATAAAAATTATTGTTTTAATTGTTTTAATATTACGTTAGATAAGATATACTGATAATAATAAATAATATCGCACAAATAGTTTTTTTCCTCAAAGCTCCAGACTTACAATAGTTTCCATTACCTAGTATAAATCAATTTATTTTTATTTCACTCTGCCATAATACAGTACATGTAGCCATGTAGCGATGTAGGCATATATGACATAAATTAACACATTTTCAAAAGTGTATATGATATAATAAGTGATATTTTGCAAATTATCTGTGAAATTATGCTTATGTGATAAAATAATTTCACATATAAAATCAATTTTCCAAATTATTTTCAAATTTTTTCCCTTATAATATTTAATAAAATAGCAAATTAATCAAATTTTATTGTAATTATTATAATTAATCTATAAAGATAACAATTATAATATAATAAAATATGAATATATTCTTTTTACAGAAAAGCATAACTTGTGGTAATTAAATATTATTATTATTAAAATAACTTTGTATTTGGGTTTAAAATTTGAATGCATCTATGTTCAAACATACCCCTTATCACGTGATTCGTTATTTTTAAATTTGATTGGCTAATCAGTATGATTATTTATTTATTTATCTATTAAATGCGTATAACTTATGATTTGCTTTTTTTGATACAGTTAATAAACTTATTATTTTTATTATTATTTTTTGCCTCCTGAAATCTATTATATCTCTAAGGATTGTACCTGCAAATAAATTCAAATAAAAGAATGTTAGTAACGCCTTACCTTTAACAAAATTAACAAAAAAACTAACAATAAAACTTACCTCTCATCTCCTTTCATTTCCAGGGGGCATTCCTATAAAAAAAGACATAAAAAGAATATTAAGAAATGTTCTTAAATGAAATTAATGAAAAAAAATAAAAAGAAACTCACCTTTCATCTCCTTTCATCTTCAGGAAGCGTTCCTATAAAAAAAATTATGGAAAGAACGTTAGGAAACGTTCTTAAATGAAATTAGCAAAAAAAAAGAACGAACTCTACCTTTTCGTCTCCCTTTATCTCCAGGGGGTGTTCTTATAAAAAAAATATGAAAAGAACATTAGAAAATATTTTTAAACGAAATTAAGAAAGAAAAAAATAAAAAGAAACCCACCTTTTATCTCCTTTTATCTTCAGGGGTGTTCCTATAAAAAAAATATGAAAAGAACATTAGGAAACATTCTTAAATGAAATTAACAAAGAAAAACAAAAAAAAACATTTACCTTTTGTTTCCAGGAGCCCATTTCATTTTTAAGGTATTCCTACAAATAAAATTAATTAAAAGAACATTAGAAAACATTCCTAATAAAAAAAAATTATTGATTGATAATCTGAATTACACAACTAATAAAATTTAAAAATTGGATCACGTAATAGGGGGGTGCGTTCGAACGCAGGTGCATTCAAATTTTAAACCCTTTGTATTTTTATTTTTTTTTATTATAATAGAAAATATCTTTATTAATAAAATTTTTTTAGATAAAGTTTTATTAGATAATCCATTCTAAATACTAATTGTAAATCAGTTTATTTTCTGATTATAAATTTGAAATTTTATTAACACAATGATTAAAAAATAAAGTACTTAATGTATTATTATAAAAAAATTGGTATATAAATATGATTTATTTTTTTAATGCAATGCAAAACTTTATTAATGACTTTTTAGATGTATAAATGTATAATAAATTAGAAAATAAAGGTAACAAATGAAATGTATAATGCTATCAAATAAGAAAGAAATATGCAATCCTAGTATCATATTATTTTTTTGCTTTCTTATGCTTTTGAAAAATATCTATAGCTAATTTGTTTCTATCGCTACTAACTACAAGATCTCACTTCTACATTCTTTTACTATACTAGATTTTCAAAATAAATTATCTCACTATATTTACAAAATTTTTGTTTATCTATATTTCTTCTAAACATATAGACTGTATAAAATATTAATATATAAATATATTCTTTATAATAATACCTAAAAAAGTGATTTTTTTTAATTAATATAAAAATATAAAAAAGGTAATATATACCCTTTAGAAAAATATTCATTAAGTCAAATTTTGGAGACATTTATTAGATATTTATTATATTTATTTATAATTAGATATTTTGTGATTTATTTATTTTAGATTTAGCATATACCGGGTATTATGAAAAATCGCAAGATAAATTCTACTAATCTGTTAAAATAATAAATATAAAAATATTTTTTATTGATATATTAAACACGATTAATTTGGTTCAGCCTAATTTTGACCGGAATTAAAATTAATTTGGCAATGTTGGGCAAAATTAAGTTTTAACCGATTAAACCTGTTGTTTCTTTTTACTTTATAACAGCCGTTTTCCTTTAAACTATAATAATTATTAAAGATGCGTTTAATTTTATTCATTTTTAACAGACTCATGATAAGCAGGAGGTGGTGGGGATGGCGAATCAGAAATCATTTGATTATCTGCAATTTCTATTACAAGATACTGTCATATCATTAAAAAAAGAAAATTTTCAAAATGAGATTGTCACCAAATTATATTTGAAATGATTTTTTAAAAAATTTGACAAACTTACCTTTTGTGCGTACATTGTACGAGAATTCCTATATGAATAATATGAATTATAACCGTAACCATGATTATAACGAAGAATATCTATATAACCATTTTCGGTGTCAATTTTCCAATTAATTCCTCTTGGATTATCATTTACGTTAAATTCATTTAATGTCTTTGTAAAAGCTCGAAATTGGTTAACTTTTGACTTATGATTAAGACAAGCAGACAGAAGCATGCCCAAAATAGAAGCAACAAATATAAACATTAAAGTCCATATCCAAATAGACATAGGATTATGCATGGTACTATTTTGATTATTACCATTGATAGAAAAGGTATTACCACCGTTATTATTATTACCATTAATTTTGATATAAGTTATTGGTAATGCTATTGCTATTACTACTATTATTATTATAAGTAAGGGGATATAAACTAAAAAACGATTCATTCGACCTTTTCTACCTGTTTCATTAAGTTTTTCGATTCGTTGATTGAATTCTTCCCTTGTTAACTAAAAGAAAAAAGATTAGAAACACTCGCGTAATTATTAAAGAAATCAAATTATTTAAATTCACTTACGTGTCCTTGCAGCTCTAATGAATAATGAGCCTCAACTTCACTAAAAGAAGTAAAAGGATATCTTACACTTTTTACAGACATACCAAAGAAAATTCAATCAATTCAAAAAAAAGAAAATACGATGATTTAAATTTTAAAAATCACCTTTAAATAAACAAATTTGATGTTTTTGAAGTTTGAACTGCTTAACCGATTTAGGATTGGTTTATACTTTATTGAGGCTAGAAATAAGAGGGGTGATTTAATTAATAAACATGTGTTATATGAGGAGATCTTAAATTCTTACACGCCATTTTACGTAATAGGTTGATGAAATGTAAGGTTAAAAATAACTTTCAAACAAGTTTATTTATAACTTCAACCTGACCACTTTTGCATATATTTTTTTAAAAAATATTGCTATTTATTTTATTTAAAGGGTTTCTAATGCTATTAACCTGTTCTAAAGTTTTGTTGGGCCTTTTAACTTTACAATGGGTAGGATCGGATTTATTTGAAAAAAATATTCGGATTTAATTCCGAATTTATTAATAATTTCAAATACCGGATTTGATCTAGAGAAACCAAATCAAATTCCGGATTGGGGTTAGGGATTCTGTCGAATAATCCGCATTTTTTAAAATTCCTTCCACTAATTCTTTTAATTAGTTATTATACATCTCGAGAACTTATATTTTAAAAATTGGTATGGAATCACATGTTTTCTTATTCGTTTGCCCCCTCTTTTTTTTTTTTTTTACCAAATCTCTACTTTTCTTTCATCATCCACTTGACAATGTAAAAATTCAATGTGATATATTTTATGGAAGGATGAGTTGAACTAATACTGTATTATCATTATTATTTTGTAAATAAAAAAATACTCGTATTTTGTTTTAATGTTTCTGTTTTGCTAATATATCTCTATTATTTATATCCTCTGTTAATATCATAAGCCTTTAATTTTTATCTCAACTAAAACGATTTGTGTTGATTTCTAATCCAAAAAAAAATCATGAAAAAGATTATTATACAACTTATATACTTGATTTATGAGAACTTGGTTTTTCAAGAGGGAGCTTTCAAATTGTGCTATTTTGACTGGCTTAAATTTTTTCATGCGCCAGCCAATATTAGACATTTGTACGAGCCTGAATAAATCTTGCTTCTGTTGGCCAAGACCACTCATACCAACTAAATTTAATTTCTTTCTTATTATACAATGTACCTTTATTTCTTTCGTGCCACAAAATCATTTCTGTATCTACACTTTCACTAATATCAGGGACACAATCGGACATACATGTGAGACCCGTGATTAACTCGATGAAAGTCTTAGCTTCGCTTGCTTCTAAGAAAAAACTTTTTTTTTTATTGGGTGATCATGCTATTTATTCCAATGTCCTAAAATTAGCATTAGATTCGCATTAATAATTTGGCTCATTGTAATAGAATTATATTTTACGTAATTACAAAGAAAATATTACCTGAATCTCCTGAATATGAAGATTTTTAACGTGATTTTTGATAAACGCGGTAGGATCATAGATCATCAAATGCATATTTAACATAAACCACCAAGATTTTCACGATAAATATGGTATACCTTTATCCTTGCGAATACTTGTAAAAGGTAGTTCTTTTTGCTTCATTAGGATATTTTTCCCCACAATTCTATTTTGTGGTTTTTGAGATAATGAACTGGCTATCGTATATCAGTATCTGTTTTTATACTTACATTGGCCTCATCAGAGAAAAATCGGTCTAAATGATCTTTTTTTTCTTGTCCTAATTTTTACGACGTATTAGATATTACTAGATCAATTTTTTTACGTCATTCATAATTTTATTTTAGCTTTTGATAAATAAATTGTGTGTGGCAAATGATAACAACTCACCTTTGACCATCTGGACTTTTTTTTTTGTATTTTTTTCAATGCATTACGAATTCTTGCCAAAATATATGAGTAAATTTTTCTTGGTGAAATTTGTTTTGTTGCAGAAATCTAGATTTGTAAAACATTTGGAATATTGCATTATTCTTTTGTACATTATGTGCTTTTGACCAAAATTCAAACTGTGAAAAAGTAATAAAAAAAAAATTATACAATTTATCCACCAACCTTAAATTCTTCGTAAACCCTGCATTTTCGAATGAATGCTCTCCAAGCACATCATTCTCGATCCCCAATTTCATAACAAAATGGATATAGATCTAGAATAGTTTCCCTTAATTCTAAGTTGTCATTCTCCTGATTTAACCATTTATCAAATGATCTTATGCGAAAATCTCTATTTTCAAAAGATATTTATTTATAAAGATTTTCTAAACTCCTTCAAGAATCCAATCTGACACCCATACAAGAAGGAATTGAATACAAATTTGTGTGAGCAATTACTTTTTTAAGAATGTTACTAACATTCTTTTGTTTTTGACTTTAAATACCTTAGAATAAGGTATAAAAGATGTATGGCTCTTTTTTTTTTCATTTAAAAATGTTTACTAACATTCTTCTACTATTTTTTATGTAAAATCTAGCTTTGGAAAACTCTTGGAAAAAAAAGGAACGTGGAATTCCTGATCCAGAAAAATTTATTACATTATAATTTTGAATATCTGAATAGATGATCAAACTTCATTAGGATCACTAGCACTATTGAAAATCAGATTTATATCCTTTTCCCACATAGTTTCACAATTTTTCTAATCCAAATACCAATATATCCAGCTTTTCAAATGTATATTGAAATGTAAGATCTCTAATTAATTGCTATAGAATATTTAAATCGTCAAAACCTAGTAACTTGTAGACCAGGAAACTGCTTCCTTATAGCAATTGTAAACGCTTCTGTTGACGAATTGATCGGTTTTCATAAAAATTCAGGAGAGTTAGGGGGGGTGTGTTCATTCCCCTACGTATACTCTCTCTCGTTCCAACACGGTTAGATTTTATTCATGGTCACGCAAGCCGTCAATGGTCTAAATTTTCCGTGTTATATTCATATAATTTTTGATTTTAGGAAAGAATTTGGATGCGTCAAAAAAACTGCGAGATTCTAAAATCACGAATGGTTTATACGCAGATCCCTACTTTATATGTATTTTAGTACACTTCCACATAAAATCTTTATTTAAATTTTCAGGAATGTAGCACATAGTATCTTGGACAACATGGCCGAGTGGTTAAGGCGTCAGACTCGAAATCTGATGGGCTCTGCCCGCGCAGGTTCAAATCCTGCTGTTGTCGTATAATCTAAATGATGAAGTTTTTTTTTTTTTTTTTCGATTGATCATTCACATGATGTATAATCGAAATTCTATTTAATTACAAATATAGAAACTAATAAATGTAAAGTTCGCTTTTCATTCTTTCATTTTAATTCCTTAAAGAAGGGTATTTCGGCTCTTGCTTCAATAAGCTTATTATAAGCAATTACTTCCCAAAAAGAATTCATTGAAAAAATTCTTTTAATATTACCAAATTAAATTTCATTGATGTTACATCATCATCATTACAGATTAATCGAGAAAAAATGTATGGAAAAAAAATAATATTTTGTAAAAGGGTTGATTGAATGAAAATTAAATAATGTGTAATACTTTAAATAAACGAATAAAGAAGATTTTAATTTTTTAGGAAATTCTTCATTTGTTCTTTAATGTTCAAAAGAAAAGTTGTGATAATTCTTTTGTTTCTATAACTAATCCTTAATCCATAAAAAAAATTTCTTTTTTTTTTTTTATTACTTGAATAAGACGCAGGGATAAACCTATTGTTTGTACACTAAATGTATGGAATTGTTTGTGTGAAAATTTGTATGAAAGAATGTGAAAGTGCGTGTGATATATGTGTTGCTCACTTACATATATTTAGAGTACAACATCAAAATTGAACTACCTTTAGTTCAAATAGTAGATTTTTCTAAATTTATATTATTAGAAAGAGCGGAAAAACCATCCGAAGAAAAATTGAAACAAAATGAGGGATGTTCAAGGAAATTATTGAAAGCGAAACATTTTTTTTAAAAGAAATGGACAATAATAACTCCTTTCGTTGATTAATTTATAATTCCGCAAATCGGGTATTATCCAGAATTATAGGATGATCTTCTCTAATTATGGACTTAACTTTTTTTAACTTAAAAGTCAAATGAGTCAAATGACAATAATATTTTGTGATGAGACAATTTAGGATATTGGGTTTG
Organism: Glomus cerebriforme; assembly: GCA_003550305.1. Taxonomy (NCBI): domain Eukaryota; kingdom Fungi; phylum Glomeromycota; class Glomeromycetes; order Glomerales; family Glomeraceae; genus Glomus; species Glomus cerebriforme. The sequence continues at coordinate 282,328 of QKYT01000022.1, forward strand.
TAAAGTTTTTTTTTTTTTTTTTGCAGATTCTTTGTTACATTATTAAATCGCATAACGTTAAAAAAATATTTCTTATTATTATTCGTAAAAGAAATTCTTATTTCTTTTATTAGTAATTATTCTCATAATCTATAATCTGATATACTAATAATTTAACAAACAAATCAAAAACATAATGTCAGTTATTTTAATCATTTCAACCCTTGGATTAAGTTTTTTTTTTTTTTTTTTTTTTTTTGCAAACAAATAAACAAAATTTCTTGAATTTTTTTTGTGTTACATATTAAACTATTGTTTTTAAAATAAAAAAACCTGAAAAAAAAGATATTAGTCATAATACTTCATAACCAATCTAAGTTTTATACGTGTTTCGTATGTCTTTTTCTTTTTTTTTTCTAAGTTAGATAAATAAGGAAACCTGTAATCAAAATTAATTGACCCCAATTCCTGAATTCTATGCTTGACCAGAGATCGATGATAAATTTTTCTTTTTAATAAATAATTAAAAAGGTTCTTAAACTATGAAAAAAGTCTAGATCAGAAGTTTAAGGAATTGGCTAAAAAAAAAAAAAAAATTTAAGATCAAATATTTTGATCTTTTGATCAAATTTTCTGTAGGTAGACCGCCTTCTTTGTTGTTATCTTTTTCAAATAAGTTGCGCCAAAAACTTTATACTACTATAATATTTTCTTTCTTTTAATACTTTTTGGTTCATCTGATATTTACGTGTTAACGTACAATGTGACATGATGTGATATTTAGAGCACGCGAAAAAAAAAGTGGACGCGATTACTAAATAATTAAACCTAAAATAAACTTATTATAATTTTCATGGTTTTTAAGAATCAATAAATTTTAGTTATTCCCTCGGTTATCATGAATTTAAATGCTCATAATATTTACATTTTTGGATCTAAAGTTTCAAATTATAAAGAGAGTTTACGAAAAAAAAAAATTCTGCATACGTGAGTGAATGTACAATACCCTTCTCAGATGAATTTATGTATTCGGGCGAATGTCGAACGAATAATTAATAGATTTTTTGGTTGGTGAATAAAAAGGTTTTAAATAGTATCTTAATAATGGATTTCTTACAAATAAAATTTGCAGTAGGTAAAACCTTTTTTCTTTTTTATCTTTGTTTCACAAGTTGAATCCCGAGGGCGCGAATCCTTTTGTAATATTTTTTTGGCTAAATATGTTTTATAATATTTTATTTTTGCTTGTGGTCTGTCACTCTATTATTTGCGTATTTGGCATGCATTATTGTTTGTTATTTGGTATAAACAATGAGGAAAGGGAATTATAATTAACTAAAATGTTAATAAATTTTTTTAAAAAGAATAAATGTATGCTGTAATGCTGTGTGCATGCCAATAGTGCCACAAATCATAACACGACAGAATTATTTTTCACAAAAAAAAAAAAAAATACAAAAATTTTTGGGAAAAAAAAACAAAAAAGTTTGTTTATATATTTTTAATTGAAAAAATTATATATTTATAGATAACTAATTTGAAACATGTTAAATGACTCATCGGCCTATTATTTATCCCTATCCATTATCTATTTATTTATTATATATAATTTCAAAAGAAAATAAATTAACAAATAATATTTACAAAAAAAAAAAAAAAATTATTTATTATTTAATAATACAAATAATAAAAATTATATTTCATTATATCATATCGCATATGTCACTAGTTGGGTTTTTTTTTGTTTTTTTTTTGCGGACCCTTTTTATTCTCTCAAATTGTTAAAATCAAAGAAAGGTCACGTAATGATATGTATCATGCGATCTTTGTGTTTTGCGACCTTTTTATCATTCGCTTACTATGTATCGTTTAAAGAAAAATAGTTAAATTTTTTCTTCATTTGTCATCCAATTCCGGACTGTGGCTGAGTACTATGAAACGTTTAAATCTAATTGAATCTATTTGTGACAAGTAAGGGACACTTTATCATCACAATTTCATGGCGGAATAATGTTTAATTTCTTTTCTTGCAGAAATTACAATGAATCAAATATTATCAAACAAATCATCATACAATTCTGTACCTGCGCCAATTTAAATCGGTCCGCTTATGAAATAACAGATAATAGATCGAAAATGTTAAATAATATTTATAATACAAGTGATTCATTATCTGGTCTCACCGCATATTTTTTATTATTATTATTATTTATTATTAGTAGGTTTTTTTATTTTTTTTTAGTTAAAGGAAAATCACCACCAGGATTTAATGTTTGTTGAAAGTCGGTTGATGATTTTTTATTGTGGTCCGTACGTTCCGAATCAATAATCTTGAGTTTTCATTTTAGTAAATGAGGCTGATTATGCAAAGTTCAGGGTCTATTCTATTTTACAACCTTTAAATATTGTTATTACAAATTGATTATGATCTAGTTTTGTATTTTTCTTTTTAATCTGAAAGAAGAATAGAACTTGAATTACAACCTGAATAAATTTCATTTTGATGAACCATTATGTTGTGTTATCATTTATACAAAGAAATTATTATTTGTCTTTTCGTTTGTTTCATGTATATTTATATATATATAGAAAGCCGTGTAAATTCGGGAAACTAAATAAATAATTTATGTGTCATTATCATTTAATAAAATGCAACTTAGCGTCACCCGAATTTACAAGTTCTCAAAATTTTTATTATGTAAATACCTTTAGTAGTTAAAGCAGGTGAGAAAAATGATATTATATGCATCATTATATTGTGATACCTTTATTTTATTTTTTATTTTGGTAATAATTATTAATATTATAATCAACAATCGTATAGTCTATTGACGATCTTTTAAAATAATAGTATATATATATATATATATCTATATATATAATATATTAATTAAATATTATATATACTTTTCTTTTATTAGTAGCAATGATGATATTCAAGTTACAGAGCTCGCCAACTATAAAATGCGTTTAAAAAACCTCCCGGCAATTTGTGTACCAAAGTTATTTGCATCAAAAAAAAGCACTTAGAAATCGCATATAACCACTCAAATTTTTTACATAAATTTTGAACACTACTTTTATATTCACTTCCCCCTCCCCACTTTGTAACCCATTTTTCATATTTACATTTTCTTTTTTTACTCTCTCTTCAAAAGCAGTTCAAAAAGTAAGCTCTTTTCACAATTTGACGGTTTTTTTTTTTTTTTGAACAAGTTCAAAAATGTCTCTAACTCACACACTTGACAATAATTTTGATTCTGAAAGCGTTTTGTTTTCTAACGGGCCCACTAGTAGAACTGTATGTATAAAAAGATCAAATATTGTCTTTTATTCATTTTCCATATAAAGTATTAATTAATGCAATCTGTATTTAGACAACGGGACAAATTACCGGCATGAATTTCCAAGAACAAATTGCCTCGTTACTTCAACAAACTGTTCATGTAAGTTATTAATATATGAACAAATATACAACCTTCAATGTATGTCTATTCCAACCCTTTTTTTCTTACTTAATATCATTCTTTTAAACAGGAAAAGGATGAAGAAATAAAAACTTTAAAAGAACAGAACGAAAGATTAAGAGAGGAAAATGAAAAATTAAAACAAGTAATGTTGTCTTTTTTTTCTTTTGATGATTCAATTCGTTCACTACTATACAATATGTAGTGTTATGTATTATGAGCACCAATTAAAATTTCTTGTTTCTATTACTCTATTTTCTCCTTGATTTGGTAATCACTATATTTTTAGATCAAATCTTCAGATTCTCAATTCACATCAAATCGTTTTGGTGAAGTTAGAAATAGAGCAACAGAATTGAAGAAAGTTTTAGAAGAATTTTTAGAAGTAAGTTTTATTTTTTGACCAAACATAAAAATTTTGTTACATTCATTTATTGTTCTTATATAATAAATCTAATTCTCACTATTTCTATTTAATAATTAGCATCCAAATCGACCCATTATTCAAAGGCCTTATATTAGTCCTATTTCAATTCCAAATTCCAATATTGATGGTATATAACAATTGCTAATTTGATTTTTTATTTATTTTTTACTTTTAATATCTGATAAAAAAAATTTTTTCATTTTTATTTATCATAGTTAACAAACCATCTACTTCTACGAATGAACCCCCCAAAATTCGTTCAGGACCAGCTGATGAACCATCAGCAAACGTAACAAATCATATTAATCATATTAATCGCACCAATTTCAATAGTCAGGAAGATTTTGGTGTACGTGTTTACGTATATATGCAAATTTTATTTATTTCAATCATTTTGTTTTTTTATTCCTCGACCCTTTTTTTTTAAAAAAAAAATATACATTTCTATTCTATATATCTTTAGGCCAGACAAGATTTTAGGCCAGAAACAGATACGGATATCGTAGTTCAAGCAACTCAAGCAGAAGAAACGTTGCGTCAACAACAACATTACAATGGTCACAATGGTCATGTTCACAATGGACACTCTCATAATTTGCCATCAGTATTACCATTAAATAATAATGGGCGAAGATTCAATGGTCATAATAATGGGTATAATAATGTGAATGGGTTGAACAACAACAATAATAATAGAACCCGTAACAATCATAATAATAATAATAATAGTAAGGTGAGAAATTAAAGAGAATTAAAAATACTTGTGAATTTTTATGATATTAACACCTTTCTTCCTATTCATCAGTATACGATTTTCATATCATGGCCTGGCTCCGCAACAATAGAATCATTGCGCGAATTGTTTGAAAATTGTAATATTGATGTACGTATATATTTTTCTTTTAATTTGTTTATTTTAAAATTTTTTTAAAGTAATCAAACTAAAATTATTGTCTATTTAATAGGTTGCAGATATCCGTTATACAGCTCCAAAACAATTTGCACATGTTGATTTGAAGTCTGAAGCTGCGTTAAGCAAAGCTATGGCTCTTAACGGAGAGGTAAAGGACAAGAATCAAGGCGCGTTACGAGTTGAGCATGGAAAACCTCGTTCCAGTAACAATAACACTACTGGTATTAATCATTTAAGATATTTTAAGAGTTATAATTTTTTTTTTCTTTTTAAACATTTATTTACCTTTTTTTTTTTTTTACATTCAGAAAATGGCCAACGTACACAAAATCAGAATAAAAATAATTATAACCGACAAAATAACAAAAACGTTAACGGTTATAACAGTAATTTGATTCCAAAATATAATAATAATAAATACACTACTGGCTACAACAATCATCACAATAACCCCAACAATCACAACAATGGTAGTAACCAGTATACAACCGACGAG
>QKYT01000022.1:310075-332027 GCA_003550305.1 Glomus cerebriforme
ACCAATTACATTTTCCTTTAAATTTTAATTAAATTAATAATAAGCCCTGTTCAGTTCTAGATCGGATCGTTTGGACCGAAAAAAAAAGTAACCAATCAAATCATAGTCACAATTGAGCACAATTTGTACGGCTCGATCAGATCGTATCATAAACAATAAATATGATTGGCCACTAGCACGCGTCACATTAGTTTATCAAAATCGATCAGAGGTGAACACCTATTTTCGTGGATCGGTTTGACTGACCGCTGATCGATTTAGTAACCAATAATTTAAGGGCACAATTTGCGATCAATCCGGTCCGATCTAGAATTGAACAGGGCTATAGTTATCAATATACTTAAAACATTATTAAATTAATTTTAAGGAGGTTTTTAGTATNNATTTTNTATATTTTANGATATCTATTAAATATAAATNTAAANATTAAGTATAATTTCATTATAATTTAAGATAACTTACTATTAAAATTTAATTATAAATATATCAGTTTATACATTTTTCAGTATACTTTAAGTATATTATNNTAATATAANTATATTTTAACCATAAAACAAGTATGTTTTAAGAATATATATTTTTTATAGGGAATTTGTTTACAATTTTCATTCTTACAAACTAATAATCTTGCACGATAAGTTATATTTTTCTATATAGAGGATATATACGTAATTTATAGAATGTATTCGTCATTTGACACTTAATGCAATAAATACATTTAACTTGTCAAAAAAAAATTTAGCATATTGGTATTATTATTTTACTATGTGCAAGAAATTGGGATTTATAGTAATAAAAATTTTTAGTATTTGTGTAAATTTAGCATTTATAGAATGATCATTCTTATCTATGGAATTTTTACATACTTCTTGAAAAAATAAATTAAAGGTGATATTTTTATTTGTTTTTTTATATAATAACTTATTTTCTTATTATTTATTAATTTATCTTAGTATAAAAAGTTGTAGTTATAGTTCAACTTCAAGTAGATATTTATCAATCTGAAAATAAAAAGAAAAAAAATATCTAATTAAATAAGAAACTATTAATATAGAATTCTAAGATGTTAAAAGAATACTTGATGATTTTTGGGATATAACTGGTAACTATATAATAACTGAATAAAATTGGGCAGAAAGATTAGTAGAATAAAATGAATTGATTAAAAAAGAAAGAGTATATATGTGATCTTTTTATCAAAAAATTGGAAAGACCAGAATATATATTTATGCCTTCTAAATTTAATTAATATAATTATGTAATGTAATTCTTTTATTCAATAACAATAATAATAATAATAACAATAATAATAACTATAATAATAATCAATAAAGCTAAATAAAATGAAATAAATAATATTATCATTATTATATGCTTTAACTAAAATTATAATATTAGAGAATTAGTTATAATTCTGGCCAAACTAATTTTAGAATCACGTGATCTATCCAAACCTGTCCAATGGAAAAAGGTTTTGGTTTTTGGATAGGATTTTGGACATATGTCCAAAACCTCAAATTGTCCAATTGCCCAACACTGCTCTAGATCATTCCATTCACTATCATCATCATTATCCCATCATACTTCATTGAAAAACTTAAAATTAATATTACTAGCTAGCATATTATCCCTATCATCATCATCATCAAAGAAATTCTGGCTGTCTTTACATGTTTTTTTTATTATATTTACCACGTTCTGTACGTGGTTGTTCTTTAGATTTTCTTTTTTGTTTAAAGAGAGGTGGCATTTTTTTTTAAAGATCATTGGATAGGTAATAATCAACGTTATCACGTGTTCGAAACCTCGCATTTTTATTGGTCAAACCCCTGTAAATACCCCAGTCCAAATCTGACCAGTCATTAATAAAGAAACTTATTTTTAAACTCTGATAACATTTTAAATAATTAAGCTAATCTAAAATCCAAGCCGATTTTTTAATAAAGTATAACTTAAACTGCACAAAAATCGTTTTAATTTTTCAATAAATATAAATTGAAGAACAAGATACATTTAGAGTTTTTAGAGTTTATGCTTTATTTAGGTGTTACGCATAATATATTCATATTTAATTTTTTGGTTTAATCTAAATAACGTTAATGGATTATATGAAAATCCAATTGGATCGGCAAATCCAATCCGATTGAATTTGTGAACGCATTTCAGAATGATAGAATTAAATAAAGATTTGCTTTTTATGAAAATCAACACTATAATTTTCTTCACTTTATGCATGTATATATGATATTAATATATATATTGTATTGATGTAATAATTTTAAATATACAATGTAGGAAAAGACTAAGTTAACTTTTAGTATAAAACTAAATAGTAATTTATAAATTTGCCAATAAACATGATGCTAGTGATAAATTATTATTTATCTTTTATGCGAAAATAACATAATACTGCAATTTTTAAGTTTATTATTGTAATTCTTCTTGTTGTTGTATCAAACTCTTTCTTGTATGTTCTTCAATATCACTGGCTTCCCAAGGATAAACCAACCAACGATCTGGTGTTTCTCTAGCTGCAAAATATCTTCCTTCCTTTATTATAGAAGGGTCAGGTAATTCCATTCGTTTTTCCTTCTTTTTATTGTGGAGTACAAACACGGCAAATTTTGTTTCAGGAACATCAATATCGGTATATCCAGGATTTTCTTGTAAAAATTTACGTTTTTCTTCTTCTACATCCTTTGTAAGTTCTTGTACTGCGTAAGCGAGCGTAGTTCGCGTATCATCAACCTCATCTACAATAAGAATATTCTTGCCCAACAATGGAGACGTGGTTGCATGAGAAGGTCCGAAGTGGAGCCATTGAGTTTTTATTACTTGGGTACCAATTGTTGCTGTAGAATCGTCTGTTGAATCTGAGGATGTATTATCATTCAAAGGGTTAGGATAGGAGACAAGATCCTCATAAAGAGAGAGGCCAATTGCTTGAATTGGGATATTCTTATTAATGGCTCGTTTTAAAAATGTACGCTTTTGTTCAAAACAGAAATGAAAAAATGTAAGAAATAAATAATGAAACGTAATTTGTAAGACGAACAAACACCCATGCTCTTGAATTGTAACACAATGTGTATTTGTCAGCTAGTATGTAAAATGCCCGAAAAGAAAAGGTATAAAAGAAACGAACGAATTGAAAAAACCAATATATTGCCAACAAGAATGGATTCGTTTTATTCTAAAATAAAAGTTGCACCGTTCTATCATAAATAAAGACAAATAATTTTACCAGTATTCTAGCAGGTATAAACCCACCACCGCCTATCGCAATCATAAGGTCAGGCTTAAAATCATCATTAATTCGATAACGCTCGACTGAATCTTTTACAAGTTGGTGAACTTGGTTGTAGGAAATGTAAATCTTGGTGTCCTTTGCCATATTGCCTGCAACACGAGAAAAAATTATAATATTTTTAACCTCTAGTCTAGTTAGAGAAACAGAGAAACAAATATAATCAAAAATCACTGATAGCCCGATAGTGTTTATTAAGATCTTAGATCTATTACGTAAGGAAAAAAAAAACATTGATAACCATGAACCATCCATCGAATAAACCGAAATAGCTGAAGAATGGTTCGTAAGAGTAAGTTATGAACTTTTGAAAACTTATGAGAGATTAAGTAGTTTGATTTAACTTAATTTTAAAAATTCGAAATTGTAGAGACCAAAAGTAAGCGCATGACATGCGCAAGACGGTATAAAATTCAAAAAAAAATTAATGAACATAAAAGGAAAGAGAGGAAAGAAGCAAGAAAGAATCCTAAACCTAATAGTATGTAAAAAAAAAAAAAAAATAGTATATTTTGGGTGTTCAGCATGTATAAATAGATGATATGAAAAATTATTTTATTGCAGAGTTGAAAAAAGATCCTGGTATACCAAACTTATATCCGTTTAAAGACCAACTCTTGAATAAAATTGAACAACAAAAAAGAAAAGTATGAGGACCCAAAATTTATTTTATTTAATGACCTATTTTGTAATATTAAACTAAAAGTATATCTCTTATATTTAGCTTGAAGATGAAAAACAGCGGCAAAAGGATGCACGGAATTCTTTATTCAATAAGAATCGTAATTTAAATTTTACATCACTCGCTAAAGAAGTATCTAAACGCAACGAAACATTTGACATTGATCATGATTCCGAGGATGAAGAAGAGGGAGTATCCACAGCTATAGATGCGGCCGCTGTTGGACAGAAAGATAATTCTCGCAAAGCATATTACAAAGAATTTCGTAAAGTTCTTGAGACAGCCGATGTTATTTTAGAAATATTGGACGCTCGCGATCCCTTAGGTTGCAGAACTAAACACATTGAAAAAATGATATTAGAGAGTGGATCTACTAAAAGAATCATTTTGGTATTGAATAAAATTGGTAAATTTAGCGTATAAATTAGAAGTTGTATAATTATTATTATTAAGATTTTGATTCACGAAATCGTCCCTTAAATGTTAGATCTCGTTCCCAGGGAAAATATAACGCAATGGCTTATATATCTCCGTAAGGAATTTCCAACCATTGCTTTTAAGTCTTCCACCCAATCACAGCGTAAAAACCTTGGTCGTGCTTCTTTTTCAATATCTACCGCATCGGATAACATGTTACAACACAGCAATGAATGTTTAGGTGCTGACACACTTATCAAGCTTCTTAAGAATTACTCTCGAAGTTTAAATATAAAAACTTCAATTACCGTTGGAGTAATTGGAATTCCAAATGTTGGAAAATCTTCTGTTATTAACTCCTTAAAACGGTCTAAGGTTTGTGATGTAGGTGCAACTCCGGGGTTAACAAAATCTGCACAAGAAATTCACTTGGATAAGAATATAAAATTGTTGGATTGTCCTGGAATTGTATTTGCCCGTGATGAACATGCAGAAATTTTATTAAGAAATTGTATTAAAGTTGAATTATTAGAAGATCCTATTCCACCTGGTATTTATAATTTTAATTTTCAATGTATAATTAAGTTCAATCATTCATGTAACACTTTTTTTGTAGTTGAATTGATTGTTTCACGTTGTAAACCGGAACAACTCATGACCAGATACAACGTTCCAATGTTCAGGGATACTAACGAATTCCTTTTACACCTTGCCCGCCAAAGAGGTAAATTAAGACGCGGTGGTATTCCTGATATTGATTCAGCAGCAAAGATCGTCTTACAAGACTGGAATTCTGGCAAGATACCATATTATACTATACCACCAGCGATCGATAAAAATAATGTTATTCTTGATAGTACGATTGTTTCAACATGGAGTAAAGAATTCAACTTTGATGAAGTGTGCAATGAAGCGGAAGATAAAAAAATTCTAACTGATGTAAAGAGCGAGAATGATTTTGATAACTCTGCTATAGTAATGTCGGACCAAGATTAACAATTCATTCGTAAAAGATTCTGTTTCATTAATAAATTAAATAGTAAATCGTTTCATTCTTAAATCGACAATAACATATGCACGAATATTTCTGCCACAGTTGATTTTAATCGGTTATAACCTTATAAGTAAAACAATTTATATACGAAAATCATAACTGTATTTTCCAAAAAATCAATAATAAATTAATTCTGGTCAGTAAACATTATTTTGCTGGAGTTAGCAAGTTATACTGTAGATCATGTGAGATCAGTACTGAATTTTCGCTCACTTTAAAATATAGGCAGCAAAACCATTTATAACTTAGCTAATATTTACTAACAAACCATTAAAAGTTCCTACGTATACGCAAAATATGGGTAAAAAGTCAAAGGATAAGAAAACTCATAAACATAAGCATAAGCGCTCGCATAAAGATTCTTCTCACATTGGTAAGAAGTTGTTTCTATTAATTATAAAGGTTTAATTGAAGATTTTGCGCGAGTCTTTGTGAGCTTTATGAATTGGTTATATAGGAATTGTTTCGCGTACGCTTATAAAGTATATGCGACGATTTCGATTGATCAAAACATTCTTAACCTGTTTGTCAATAGTAGCAAAATTTAACTGAAAAAAACACTTACTATATTGATCTAAAAAGCAGTGGAAGTAACAAGTATTTATTTGAACGCTTCATATAACAAAATAAATAAATAAAATATTTTAGAGCATACCGAACAAACTAGAAACGAACAGCCCCGCCCTGAGCAACCTCGTACGAGGCTTAGACTTTCGTACAGACGAGATGACAATTCAAGGGTGGCAAACAGTTCTAAAGTCTTTGCAAGTAACGATGACGTTGAAATGCAAACCGTTAACGGGGAAGATCAAGGCAATGACCAAATTGATGTTAATATAGAGGGTAACCCGTCAAGAACAGAAAGAACAGAGAGAACAGAGGAGCCTCCTAAAAGGACGATATTGAGATTAAAATTTAATCCAGATCCACCAGCCAAGAAGAGTAAAAAGCGTAAACATAAGCATAAGCGTCGCGAAGTAACCGACGTTATTTCATCGCATTCTCATGGGAAGGTTGACAAAGGGAAACGCAAAATACGAGATTCAGTTAAGGAATCAATTCATGAAGAATCTAATGTTGGTCCAGATGATAAAGATGATAGTTTTAGATCAACCCATCCTCGAAAGAAAGTCAAACGTCAAAAGAATACTGATATGAATATTGTTATCAGCGAAAGTGCCAATATCAACACGCAATCGCTACCAAATGAACAATCCGATGTGATTGTGGAAAATTCTACGATTGATAAAGTAGATATTAATTTATTAAGCGATATTAACGCAACTTCTTCTGAGAACTTAACTTCTCTTAATAAAAGAAAATTAAAAGAAGTACAAGATAATGAAGAAAAGGTTGAAAAGACTATTACTATTATTAAGTCAAATAAAGCTGATGAGAAATTCTCAGTTCAAAATTCCGACAATCATGAACAGAAAAGCGGTGATGATACTAAGAAACCAAAGAAAACCGCTGGTAAGAAGCCTCTCGAGTATATAGAAGCCGGGTCTTCAATATCTGCGCAAGATCGCAAAGAAGCTTCTGTTGTCACATCTACTTATCAACTTAGAGAGAAGCGCTCGTACCCACCTAGTTTTAAAGATTCTAACAAGTTAGATGATTCACGTCCTTCAAAAGTTCACAAAGTCTCTTCGAAGACTGTACAATCCGTTCAAGAAAGTTCTACCATTATAACATCATCTAAAAGTTCTGAACCTCATATGCAATTACAGCAAACTAAAGTCGTTGTAGCTAAAGATTCTGATAGCATCGAAAATTTAAACAACAAGTTGACATTAAAAGATACAGCTGTATATTCTACGTCATCTTCTACAAAAGTTGGACCTATACGTAAGCTTGGACGGCCTCCAAAATCACAAGAAACTCAACGCATCAACGCTCAACGTAGTTGGACATGGCAGAAAAAGAAGAAAGATCTCAAGACGATCTTGAATAAGTTATTGGACTCTTTCGAAAAGTAAGTATAATTTGCATTTTATTTAAATTTTTAATAAATTCTCTAAAGATTATGTTTATATTTTTGTTATACTAGGAAAGATGCATATGGTTTCTTTTTAGAGCCGGTTGATACAAGTATTGTTACAGATTATTCAACTATTATTACGAATCCCATGGATCTCGGAACGATGCGTAAGAAGGTAGCCAATGACGAATATACAAACATTGATGCATTCAAGGTTGGTTGTATTAAATAAACTTTTTTAATGTATTAGCATTATTTCCTAAATTTTAATGAATTGTTATCAAAACATTTACAGAACGATCTTGCGCTTATCTGTAATAATTGCAAGACATATAATTCTCCTGAAACGCTTTACTATAAAAGTGCAGATAAACTTTGGGCTTTTGGCGATAAAGCCATTGAGCGCGAAAGGGACAGCATTTTGTTAGAAGAAGAAAAGGCAAAAGCTTTGAAAGGGATCGTTAATGAAGATGGACTCGCAGCGGGTAAAAAGGTGAAAATTTAAATAAAACTTTACATAATACCACTCTACGTTTTTTATAATTTCTATAATTTTAATTTTACATTATCAAATAGGCTACTGCTAATTTTGCCAATCATGCAGCTGTGGCCTCTAGTAGAGGTATTCTTCTTTGATTTATGATTTGCAAAGCACGATTAATTTTTAACATATGAACCTATTAATTTAGGTTCCTCTGTTTCAAGACCTATCAGACAACCTCGAAGAACAAAGCGAGGAGACCCTCGCAAACAATTTGCGCCAGATGGTTCAGTTTTACCTTGTAAATATATATACGTTTTTTCCTTACTGTGTTATATACTGCATGTTTATTATTCTAACAATGATTTATTATTTTAGCTGGAAATCCTGAAGTTCTTTTGCCAAAAGCACGACCTTTTGGTGAGACTCCATTGCTTACAGTTATATCATCGAAAGCTCAACGTCCAGGTAGATTTTTAATAATTTATTTAAATTTCTGAGATTTCTTAGATAATTTTCTAATAATTTTCTAATAACTTAGCCCGATTTGAAGATTATGGACCATTTGCGACATTGGGAGTGGAAGCGCCCTATTACTCTCCATCTGAAAAAGAATATTTTTACAATATATACGGTGACGAAAGAGGATATGCTTACGCTCAAAGCATAAAAAATTTTGTTAAGGATATGGGCGATGAAATGAACGCGCAAGTTGACAACTTTCTTAACAAATTAACTCGTGGTGCATACAATATCGATCAATATGTTGCGAAAATGGTTTCGGAAGTAGGTCCTGTTGATACATTTGCTATTTTAGACACTGAACTTGGCCCAGTTGATGTGGGGCAAGAACTCAACAAAATTCAGCGCCTCCCTGAACTTAGGAAGCAAAGAGATGAGTTGGAAATGTGGCAAAACGAAAAAATCGACTTAGACTCTTTAGTAAGTGATAAGGAGGCCAGTTCTATGTTGACCGCCCTTGAAAACGCAAGTTTTCAGGATATATTAGACCTCAACGCCAAATCGTTGGCCGAGTTAATTGCGGCCAACGAAAATGCTGTCGACCTGCAAGGCTCACAGGAACAGAAACAACTTGGTACGTTTTAATATAAACTTTATTTGTCTCGTGATTTAATATTAATATTAACATTTTCATAATTTAGCCGATGATGTACAACATCGCTTGTTTCAACTTGCTAAACACGCGCCGAAAGACGAAATTAAATCGTACGCGATGTCTCCTATGCAATCATATGTGATGCCGGTTCCAATGGCCGCAACAAAAACATTGTTACCAAAACAAGCAATATCGGGCTTGGAACAAAACGACCCAATCAGCGCACTGGCGCCATCTTTGCCTGAATTTCCCGCTACAAGCAACAAAGGTCGAACAAAGCCGTGCAACTATAATCCTGGTACGCATTTTTTTAAGAGTTTATTAGGCTGGAAATGTAAACAATTTTTGAACTTTATTTCCTATTTTAGCCGGAAAATGTGCCAATTGTCAGACTACCGATACTCCCGGATGGCGAGCGGGAGAAACTCCCGACCAAAAATTGTGTAACGGTTAGTACATTACATTCTCTCCTCCATCTGTTATTTTTGGTTTATTTCTCAACTGATAAAAAAATATATTATATATTTTAGCATGCGGATTGTATTATGCAAAAAATAAGTCCCACAGACCTCCAAACTTGTGGGCAACTTCATCACGTTGAAGCGTTTTTATTTCTTTAGTGATATTTTTGTTATCAATTTGACCTTTGTATTTTTTGATAAAAATAAACGTAAAAATAAAAAAAAACATGCTAATACTAATAATCATTTAAAGTTATCAACCTTTATGAGAAAGGCATTGATCACGGGTTTTATGAAATTGTGGTGTTTGTTTAGAACGTAGATATAAAAATTATTCATCATTAATTTTGTAAAATGAAGAGCAAAACAGGTGTAATAAAATTAAAATCTACATGAGGCACAAGGTTCCACGGTCATTTTTAAGTTTTACACATCCTGTCGTGTGACATTGAGAAGACAAATGTAGTATTTGTGGCAATCTATTGTGACCTGTATAATTTCCTAGAATTCACTGCGAAATCCAAATTCCCTTGGTTGTGATTAAGAAACTTTTTTTCGAATAAGTCGATATGGAAACCACCAAATCCGTTGATGCTGGCTCTAAGACTTGGTTAAAGGAGAGGGCTGCTATATGTAAGTTTTTTTCAAATGCTGCCCTCTTCCTTGGCCAAACTTTGGCACGTTTTACAGCCAAGATAAACGCGAATTTTTGAAAATCCAATGCTAATTCATAATTTATAATAATCAGCTGCTGCTCATAGACGTCAGAAAACCGACCCTGCTGCAGCTCGTCTTATCGAAAAAGCCGATCAATTACACAAGGAACGTACGCAGAGAAACTTACGTGAAACGGTAGATGAGGATGATGAGGCAATAGATGAAGTCCCGGATACTACTGTGAAGAAGAATGAAGGTAGAGACCGTCGTACGAGTGTGAAAAGTTCGTTTCGCCGCAGTGTAGTGTTTTCATCCCCACTAAATTATTCGTCGACGCCAGTTGAAGACGACGATCTCGAGGATATTGATGCAATTGTCAGTGTACCCCCACCTGAAGAAATAGTTGTTAAAAGTAAGTACAACGTGAAAGCAATTGATTAAATAACATTCATGCAGGATGTTCTGTACAACTAGTGATTAATATGTTTATTTAAAAACAAAGTTGCCCAGAAGCCTGCCGAGGAAGATACAATTGCATTAAATCATGGTAAAGAAGCAAGTGAAGATGTATATCGTTCGTTTGCCGAGTCGGTTCTTGAGCAAGGATTAACGACCGAATCTGAATTGGAGTTATCATTTGATTTAAAACCCGAAGATATAAAAATCAGAGAGGAGGATGAGGAGGAGGAGGAGGAAGAGGAAGAGGAAGTGGAAGAAGAGGAAGAGAAGAAAGATGAGGAAGATGAGGAAGAGAAGAAAAATGAGGAAGATGAGGAAGAGAAGAAAGATGAAGAAGATGAGGAAGAGAAGAAAGATGAAGAAGATGAGGAAGATGAGGAAAAGGAAGAAACTCAAGAGGGTATGATCAAACTGAACATGCCTAATCTGTAATTATGTAAATTATTCAATTTGATAAGAATAATTTCGATCGGTCTTATCTTGGTTACTTTTTGATAGAACAATCAGATTTAGATGAAGCTGATAATGCAGAAGAAAGAGTACAAGAGAAATTAAATGGGGCAGATGTAGAAATTAATCATAATGAAGAAAATAAAGGTGATGTAAAAGATCAAGGTAAAATGAAAATTTTCTTAATTCTTTTTATTTATTCTTTATAATTCATAAATTCTTGAGAATTATTTTATTCCGGATTCTTTTAATTCTTAAAATTTTATAGAAGATGATCAATCAGAAGAATCAACATTAAGTAAAGAAGTAGATGCAAAAAATAATGACTAGTAATATATATATATATATACTTTTTTTTTTTAATTGTATTGTATTGTAATTTTGTTTTTGAATTTAAATAGACAACACTACTCTTTTATATAGAGCGTTGGGTTGTTTGCCATTGTATTATTTTTATTTATTTTATTTTATTTTTTCGAATTTGGATGTTTTGAGTATGAAAACCATGGATTATTTTTCTACTCATCAGATTTGATCTTATACATATTAGTGTCATTTATAAATACATAATTTTTTTGTCTTGATCTATATATTATTACTTATTAGTCATTTATTAATTTAATACAATGACATTTTTTTTTATATTTTCTTTAGTTCTATTTTGTGAATTTTTATTTTCACAAAATTGAATTTGCCCTTTAAATATAATACAACTTTTCAGATATTAGTTATTTAAAAGATTTATCCAAATTCTATATAATGTTATATATTATAATATGTAATTTAATTTGATAATTTGAAATTTCATATAGTTAACTTTAAAAAATTATTTTAGAAATGTTTAATTTTTTATATATTGTTTAAGGGTAAATCTAGATCTAGCATGGGGGTGAGACATTTATACATCGCCGGTATTTCCTAATTCAGTAATTCCGGCCGAAATCAAGAAAGTTTCCTTTTTTGGGATTTAGTATAACCCAAATTTCGTTTTGAAGAGGAATAAAATCGCTACTCAAGTGTCCAAATATAGGCGTCTAAAGCGGAGCAGAATCACGTGAACATAATGAATATCTGTCACCCCCGCGTCATACCTTCATTTTGATGAACATAATTTCTTAATGCCATAATTCCGGCCAAAAATTTTACAAAAATCACGTGATTTTACTCCGCTTTAGACGTATCCCAAATATAGAAATTCTGGCCAGAATTAAATTTTCAGCCAAAATTAAGGTCGATTAACATATGACAAATAGAATTTCACATGAAAAAATCTGTCTAATAAAATTGTAGTACTCTAACTATAGCAAAAAAAAGTGACAGTTACATAATATTAACCTGACTCAATCCACAACTAAATTAGCAATCTAAATAAATTTTTTTTTTACAATTGCAATTTTCTAATTTGCCAATATTACAAAGGATTTTCAATATATTTATAATATATTTAGAAGTAGTTTTTATTTATTATATATATTATTATATTATTGTATTGGACAAAAATTTTATTGAAAATGTTTAATATAGTCAGAAAGCAAGTTTTCCATTTTTTGAAACTTTTCATGTATTTTGTTATATATGAGCATCAAGCTTTTTTTTATATTTTTTAATAGCTTTGATAGCTGATTTCATAAGAGTATTAAAACTTTTTATATAATAAACATTATCTTTCTCTCTTTGATATAACATCAATGCAAAATCAAAGATTTTTTTATAGTAAGCCAACTTTACCTCTATTTCATCTGTTATACTATTACTTTCTATTAATGTTACATTTCACAAATTATTAGACTTGAGTAAAATTGATTAGTAAAATCATCTTTAATAATAGTTCTTTTTTAAGGATCATTCTCTTGGCAAATTAATAGTATTTTATTAGTATAAGAATAGTCATAACAATATACTATTTCCATAAAGGTAAGTAAAATATTTTTTTTTGTAATTAAATACTTGTAAAAGAAATAGGAATTATGAAAGTATGTTAAACAGGAACATATCCAGTTGATTATATCAATATAATATCTTTCATCTATTTCAGATTTAATATTTGTATTTATAGCTTTGTTTTAATCTTTCTTGAAAGTTTGCCATCATACTAGAAAGGTATGTTTTGTATAATATTAAATTAGTTTAAGATCACAATTTGGCTTAATAAGAATTTATATAAGCTGATTAAGGTAAAGTTTATTATAATTAAAGATGAGTTCGCAAATAGGTAATTGTGATTTGTGATATTACAAACAATTGCGAAAATTAAGATCCAATTCAATTTTGGCTGAAATTATATATTATAAATTTATTAAAGCATAACTTTGCTAATATCATCTGTCCTTTTTCCATCTAAAGTGCAGGAACAATGTGTTGCTTACTCTTCCTTCCGCTTCAAATTACAATTCCTGGAATTCCTGACTATGAATGTTATGAATTCACGTTGCTCTTGTTACTCTCTGCAGGAATTGCACTGTTTTTTTGCAAGGCCTGTCCTGAATCACTTTCTCATCTTGTGGATTACTTAACTGCTATTAGGACCTTTGATTTTCCTAATGCTTCTCTGTTATCTCATACCAACTTCCCTAATCTTTTTAATCAATTTAAAATCTCATTACTAGACTCTATTGCTATTTTCTAGTTGAAGCATCTGAATAAAGATGTTTCTGCCTTTCCTGCATAATAGGAGTTTCTCTCCTTGAATATTTGGACTCCTTCCCCAGCTTCTTCACACAACTGGCCTCTACTCTTTCTCTAAGGTTTCATTTCACGTAACCTTTTGGTCTTCCTCATTTCAAATAGATTTTTAGTTACTTCTATCAAGAATCTTATTTGCCCAGTGGTAATGAAGCTACAAAGAGACTTCTTTCACCAAACCTGGCTCTCTTGTTGTTACATAATGGCCTTTACGCTTCTTGCTAGAGACGTTCTTATGTTACTTGCTCTCGCTGATGCTGCTCAAGTTTTTAAGGCTTCCATTACCGACTTCAGCTTCTATTTCAGATTTGCTCTCTAGAGCATTTACATTAGGAACCTCTTGGACTAAACTTTTGGGCCAAATGGTCCTTCTAATGGATCTGACAGTTCGGGGTATTAGAATACAGCTCTCCTTTAACTTAATTTAAGAGATTGGAGAAGATACTCTCAGGATGGTCAACCTGGTTGTTACCTCTCATTGTGAAGTAGTATATTGAATATGTTGTTATATTATGTTTATAATGTAGATATATAGATTAGTTTTACTTTTTATATTTTTACTTTATGTAAACTAGATAATGATAAGATCCATGTATTTTATTTATGTTTATTATTGGTTTTGTTATTATAATAATTTTATTAAATAAAATATACTATTAACTATAAAAAAACTTTGCTAATATCAATGCTAAAATGATGAAATTACCACCATTCAAATCCTTTTATTGAGAAGTATAAATTTTATTGATATCCAATTATTGGATCATATTTCATTTTCAAAATTTGTTAAATATTTGTGTAATTGTATCTCTACCAATATTGATGTTAGAAAAATGATATTTATATTTTATACCATTTGATTCATCTTAATAAGAGAATTTGAATAGTATAAATTTTATCAAATCTAATTACTAAATCTTGAGTAATTTGTGATTTTGTATTTTATATGAATCAAGTGATTGGAATTGCAGAATTGTGAATTATTATATGTAATTTGATTTAAAATTCTGCAATATTGTAGATTTGGAAAAATAATTGTAACATTATCTTTACTTATAATTATATTTCAGCATTTATCAATGACTTTCAGTAATCATTATAGTTTTAATTACAGATATGACTGATAAATATATTGAATAAGAAAAAAGTTTTCAGTTCTTTTTATTATACCAATTTATCCCACAACCTAAAAAGATTATAGGTAAGCCAGACTTAAATTCTCTAAATGTTTGCCTAGAGCAAATAGTATGAAGTTATGATCCCTTAGCAGTAAAGATGGGAATATTAATCTTTTTTCTTTTGTATAAAAAATTTTACGATGCTGAGGATTTTGCTGATCGTATAATTCAAAAAGCTATTATATATTACTGTCAATTTGAAAAAGCTCTTATCCAGAGATGAGATGAGATAGCAGCTGAAAAACAATTTAATTCAGAATCCAATGCTATCAGTAGAATTTAAATATGGAAGTTAGGACTCAACTTCCTGCAAATACTTCTGATACACTTTTATAAAAAAGAATTGAGCAAGCCAAGAAACTCTAGAAGTTCTTTTATGCAATAGTAGATATAGATAAATTTATCAAATTCATTCCTTTTCTGTTAATAGTATCTCAAAAATAATAAATAAGAATATTCAATATATTATAAATAATATGTTAGTTGACTACAGCATTAAGATAGAATCATCCGCTTGTGCTCTGCCAAAAGATGATTTACCAAGTGATGAAAAGAATTCTAAATTGTCATATCCTAATCTCAATTTAGGAAGTGATAAAAAAAATTCTGAGTTGTCACATACTTTTAACATATTGGAGAAACAAGTATCTAATATATCTTTAAAATCTGGAGTAAATGTTTCACTTGCATCTCATCTACCAATTTCTAGAACTAATCCAACTTATGACCGATCCTATTTTCACAAAAAAATATTGGATCAATATTCTAATCTATATAAAGAATATAGTAATGAAAATTTTGATTATTATATGATTACTGATGAGACATCATGTAGGGGGTCCCAAAGGAATTACATCTGACTATTATGCAAAATAGATTATGATGATAAAGAAATAGAAGGTAGGTATAAAGCCAGATTTTACTTTATTAAATGTGAACAGTATAAAATTGAGATAACTGCATAAGTCTGGTTACTTTGATCAGAGGTATTTCTTATATTTGCTCACACTTTATTGTGATATTTTTTTACAGAATTAATTTATATTAACTATTATCTACTGTAATTTAAATTGATTTGTAATCATATAAAACAGCAGTCCAATAAAGTATTAACACCTAAGTATTTAGATTGGTATGTCAAATTAAGTGGGTTATCAAGTGTTTTAACAGATAAGATTCATACCAAATTATACAAAAGATATAAAAAAGAAACTGGAAATAAGCTATAACAAGCTGTGATAAATATATCAGAAAAACCTCAAGTCTTTGATTTCAAACTTATCACTTTTGAAGCCAAATCTGATTTAGAATTAATTATCAAATCCATCTTAGAGTACTTCACATACTTGAAATTCCAAAATAGCTATAAGAAAACAATAATTATAATTTTGCATCACTTCAGTCATGAAGCTCATTATGCCCTATCTGCAATGGAAAACATGAAAATTATGGATTATATAGTTCATAATACTGCAAAAATGGGAATCAGTTCCCTTATAATCCTAAATTAACAAAGTTATTACTTCAAAATAAGTTAGAATATTGTCTTACCTGCAACACTTCAAGTAATAAACTTAAATTTGCAATTGTAATATAGATCGGTCATATAGATCTGATCACTTAAAATAAGTAGAAGATATTAGTAAAATTCTTGCTGAAGAATAGGAGCTGTGTGATATGTGAATTACATATATATTTCACATTATTTTTTTTCTGATTCTATTTGCATTTATTTTTGCATCATATTTTCAGTTTACACTAATATCATATTAACAAAACAATATTCGGATATGGATATTTTTTTTCTAGTAATCATTATTTCGCATATGAAATTAGGAGTATCTATGCTAATCATGAAGTCATTTTTATTGATTTGCAAGGAATAATGAATGATGAAATGCAGTATATAATTACTAATGAAGATCTGAAAATTGCTTTCTCCAGGATATTTACATACACTATAAATTAGGATCATAAACACTTTGTATGAGAAATTACAAATTTATTTTTTGGAAACGATACCATGGAGAACCAAGAGAATATCAATATGGAAGATATGGAAGGTATAAATATGCAGAAAGATATTTTTTTCAGTCTACCACAGTATATATCATATGTAGTAAAACATCATTGATTCATGTGAATTATATTTGTCATAATAATATATTATAGATTCTGTTTCTATTGGTTGAAAGTAAAATCTTGGATTTTGTTATTGGTGTAATACAAAACCATATCAGTCCATCAAAAAAAAAATTTTCAGTATATAATAATAAAACAATTGTTTTCTCAGAAATAAAATGGATATTTTTTGACACTTGCTCAAGGATGAGAAAATTCATTCAATCTTTTTACTCTTACTTTTCACTCTTTCCTTAGTTCTATTCAGATGTATCATCTTTGAAATCTTTCAAAATACTTTCAAAAGGATCATTTAATGTTTTGAAGTAGAAAGATGGTTATTATTTAAATAAGACTCACTTTATTCCTAAATTAGAAGCTCTTGATGCTGATGTTATTCTTTTCTTACATCTTCATCATTTCAAAAAGATACTATTTCTCTCTACTTTGTCCTCTTACTATGATGTAAAAAACAGAGAACGATTTAATCAATTATTCTAAGATCTATATATTAGAAAAAATCTTACACCATTAGCATCTAAGTTCCTCATTCTCAATTTCAATTTTGCTAGATTTTGTACTAACCAAACATATAAAATCTTTGAAAAGAACTTTCACAAAACTTTGAATTCAAAAATATCAAAGTTTATATACTGATATAAACAAGAGTTAGGAAATCATTTTCAAGTTGTTAATGAAAAAAAAAGTGCTTTAGTGAATTTTACGAAGTTATTGGATGTGGTGAAATTGAGTAATAACAAGGTATTTTATCCTTCATTTATTCATAATCTCTATTCAAAAAGTACTAAGCTAATATTCTTATATATCTTTAGCTTTATGTCTTTATCAATGAATATGATGCTAGTATGAACGAAGCTCTTAAAAATGAAGCATTTCTCAAAGCTCTCACTAATCATCACAAAAATAAAGATGACTCCACTAAAAGTAAATTCAGATTAATTGAAAGTTCATATAAACAATTTTTCAGTAGATTGAAGACTGCTTATGATGAAGACATAACTAGTGTTTTTTTAACTGGTGTGACTCCTATTGTTATGATCGAATTTACCTCAGGTTTTAACATTTTGAAAGATTTGGCATTAAATAAAAAATTTTGGAACTTGTATGGATTCAAAATATGTGAAATTGAATTTCTCTTGGATAAGACTCTTGGAAAAAATTTATCATATTCATGTATTATAAAGGAGTAGTATCATGGTTAAAGGAGGAAAATGATGGGCACTTTTTTAGCCGTAATCAATCTGAAGGGATTTTTAATACTGCACATATTCTATATTATATCAGTAAGTTGATGAAAAAAAAGAAAAATTTAGATAGATGTAATCCTTCAGCCATCTGTAATACACTTCTTAATTTCCTCCTGATCTGTGTACATTGCCCTCTCAAATAACATTAGATTTAATTGTTAATAATTCCCTTGGAAAATCTATTCTTACTGAAACACTAAATCGATGCCCTCTCAATTCTCCAAAAGGCATAGAATAATGATTTCAACTCACCAATATTCGTGAGTTAGCAACTGATCGTACCTTATTATTATCATTCATATTCTATACTGGAGCTATCACATATCAACCAAACCCATCATCCACATCATTACAACATAATTTTCAAATACCAAATCATGTTGCTGAGAAGGAATTTATCACAGAAGTGCTTAATTCACAATTCGCGAAAAATGAAAAGATCGACATTAGTAATTAGTAAGCATTTTAGCTATAATCTATATGTTGCTGAATTAAGCAAAGCACTTCTGATCTGCATTATGATAATTTTAATTAGTATTATAAATAATTTGGCTAACATTAATTGCAAAAAAATGGGTAAAAAAATATAGTATTGGATTCATTAAAAAAACAATGTGATATGGAGTTAAGTTGTATGTTTATTATATTAAGAGTAGGATTGTTTCATCTAATTAGCAGAAAAGTTTATTGAATAACTTGCATATTAAATACAAAATTGCAAAATAAAGTTTTATTTCACAATCTGGACTTATAGTTTTTTAATTTTGTGTATGTGTATGTGTAATGTGAGATGTATTATTATCAGAAAAATAAAACTATATTGATAATTATTGTACAGTAGACAAAAAAAGTTCCTAGAAAAATATTTTTATTTATTATGCAACAAATAAGTATCAGTAGCACATGAAAATTTGCAGATATACTTTTTATGATGTGAAAAATTAGATATCAAAAGCATATTAGTAACAAATTACATGCTTTCTACCTATTAAAATTTAAGTTGTTCAAAAACAACTTTAAAAAGCAGTTCTGTAGTAAATATTCAACTAAATTTAATAATTTTTTTTTTATTTTATTTTTTAAATCATAAAGTATATCTGATAAAATTTTCTTGAATTTAAAGTATTATAACACGAAATTTTATTAAGAAAAACCACATTGTATATTAAGACAAAAATATTTTTCAGACTCATTTTCATATAAATCTTATATCATTTTAATAGATTATAAGTCATTTATTAGATAAATACTGACTGGAAAATTATTCTGAAGACTTTTTTCATCCACTGTATATAAATACAAGATCGTTTACCATAATTTTTTATTCAAATTTGATACTTCACAATTGATATATAGTTATACTGTATTTTAATGGATATGTAAAAGTTATCATTATATGATTACTATATACCTTATTGCTTAACTATCAATCATACAATCCAAAGCTGATTTATTGAACTTGAGGCTAAGACATAGGTAGAGTTATTTATAATGAGTAAAAGTTTAATCAACACAATTTTTAGTTACATCAGATCAGTCATGCTACTCATAATATATTTAGAAAAATTCTGCCATCGGTCAGTAATGCTTTATTATTAATTATAACCAAGTGTGAAGTCCAAATGTATTTTAAATAAATCATCATGTTCTATATGAAAACTGTTACCAAATATGCAATCTGAACTTTATTTTATTAAAATAATGAACTCCTTTATTAGATATCATTATTCATGTATAATTTGATATTGCTAAAAATCACTAACAATCCTATCCATTACTCCTTTAGCAAGTTGTCTTCGTATAATTTCATTGTCATGTACAGCTTCTGCATTATAGTACCTCTATTGCTCATTAATTAAATCTTGTTGTAAACTATTATATTTTCAGTAAATCGATCTTGTTGTCCTTTTTATTTGATCTATTAGAATATTTTTAGTTATTACCCTATTTTTCATATAACATCTATAACATTTGCTAGTTCTGTTATTGTGGTCATATTATCATCAGAATTATATGTCTCTCACTCTGGATAATTTTTTTATGATAAAATAGTCCTGATCTGACATCACAATTTTTTTACCTACCTCTCAGATTCTATTAACCACTTTTCTAAGCTAAAGATATACTTATCCTTATCTTGTATATTCTTTCTAAATTGATATAGCTGACTTTTTAAGGTAGAGATTTCAGATTTCAGTTTTGATATTTCTTCTTTCAAAGTATTTTCAAAATGTTTTATTTTTCTATTGAGATTTTAAATTTTCTGTTTATATCGGGCATATTCTCACTCCAGTTGATAAATTTATTTCTTATTCTGATGATTACTATTAACTTCTATTTGTAATTTACTATGAAGATGATAGTTTTTCTTTTCTAATTCAGCTTTATATTCTTCACATATTCTTCTTTGTCTTGGGTAAGATTTGTGAAATAACATTTTTTTTTTTCTGTTTATAAAAGAGAATGGGAGAACCTTTGATTTATATTGATCCTTAGAAAGCACATAATCTTAACCAAGTTATTGCAAAACAAAAGTCTACAATTTTTATCAATTTCTAAAAAGCTCATAATCTAGACTGTCATCTCAACTTACAGAAGCTCTATTATCACCCTGAAGGTCTTTATCAAAATGTTAAGGGATTGTAAGATGTTTGCAAAAGAACTGGCTATGGCTTTCCATTTACTAATGTAAAAAAATGGCTTGATGGTCAAGTGATATACAGTATTAAATATTTTATCCTTCACCAAGGCATATTTCTTATGCAAGCTATTCATATGGGCTAATTTCGCTCATCTTCGATCCTGTCACATGTGATGATTACATGTACATATCAGTTATATCAGTTGTACATATTTTTTTTTCGCGTCCTATTTTCAACATTATTTTCCTACAGCAATAATGGAAAACCAGTCATCTATTTACTGCAAACTTTGCTTTAAAGCTTTTACAACTCGTCAAAAACTACTTGTTCATGAAAGAAATAAACATTTACATAATAAAATAATACCCCATTTTTATTCGTTATCTCAACCCTCTTCAGAACAAATGTCATCTTACATTAATTCTCTCATAATTCTTATTAAAAAAAAACTTGGTTTCTCCAGACATACNGTTGGAAAAAAACGTTTTTCAATTGAGAACTTTTCAGAAAATGTATTTGTATATCTTTTTAAAGATGAAGAAATGTTTAAATACAGCCCTACTCAACACAAGTATCAATGTATTTTTGGAGGATTTGCGGGAGAAACCAGACTCAAACAAATACTTCACTATGATCAATGGAGCTTTCGACAGAACCCTATTACAGGTACTATGGGTTATGTTTTACTTGAAAACTATGAAAATACATATCAAATCAAATTTATATGGAACNGAACAGTATTGTCAGAGAATAACAGAGAATTTACAATGGGAAAATTGACCTGTAATTTTATTACCGATTCTGGAGAGTTTCAAGAAAAGTAAGTTTCTATATTAATTTTACAATATAATATAAATTTATTTTTGAACATGTTATTTTATTATAGTAATGAAAAGCAAATATCAACAAGTGATAATTCTATTTCAAAACCCACCATTTTCCAAAAGAATCCATTATCTCTATTATATCCTTCAAAAAAATTTCGTTATATTTTA
>QKYT01000022.1:347331-374811 GCA_003550305.1 Glomus cerebriforme
TAATGTATATAAACCCCTTAAAAAAAAATTCCAAAAACGTGCAATATATATGCCTAAGGGTCAGTTTTGAAATTCTAACATACAAACACTAGATAAAGCTTGAAAGAAAATGAAAGAAAACGGTAAAAAAAAAGATTGGAGATTATTTGATCATCTAAATTATATTATTAATTGGTGTAACTTAGCGTAACTATATTCAAATCTTATGATCAACTATGCCAAAACTATGGATAAACCTATTATAGAGGTTTTGGCAGTTTCGCAATTTTGACAGGTTTCGCAGTTTTGGCATTTCAGCGTTTCGGCACTATATAAGAGGTTTCACCTTTCGGCATTAGGCCAAACAGGTTTCGGCAAGCAACCTTAAACAGAGGCTATTTTAAGTGATGATGACATCTTAAATTTAATTCAGAAGGAAATATATGGAAGTGATAAAAATGATAATGATTCTGAAGAGGAAGAATTAACGCTAATTTCTTTGGATAGTGCAATAAAATCCATACAGAATTGGATTAAATTTTTTAAACAATAACAAATATGTAAATTTAAAGTAGAAGATATAGATATTTTTAAAAAATACTTAAATTTAATTAAGCAACTTGAAAGAAAATCTTGAAAGCAAGTTGCAATTACTGATTTTTTTTAATATTCAAACATTTAATAATATTAGTATAATACATATAATAACATTAATACATTTAATATTTAGTATAATATATAGTAATAGTATAATATAATAATAATATTGAACTTCAATAATTATAATAAATACGATTAACTTGTCTTAAAAAAAAAAAAAATATAATAATAATATTTAATAACACTTGTAAATATTTTTTTTTTACTTTTAATAAATTGATAATATAATTTGTGATGTAAAACTCTATATAATCACTTTACATGATTTTTAATATAGTGAGGATTATAGAAAGGTTACCTTTTTACAATAATACCTCTATACAATCACCAATTTTTGCAGAATTGAAGAGGTAATTATATGGAGGTCTGACTGTAATTTGAACACTTTGGCCAAAAAAAATAAGAAAGAAAACTTAAGTAAAATTATTCAGCAGGCATGAAAATAATTGCATATTAATTTTCATGATGCTAGTTCAAGTGATTATGAAGTTATGAATTTTTTTGTAATAATATTAAAGACATATTTTTGGCAAACATTTCATATTAATGTAATACTAATAAAATGCAATTATTAAATTCATTAAAAACTTTTATAAAAAAAAAAAACTTTAAAATTATTAATAAAAATGATTATCTATTTTTAGAAAAAATTATAGGGTTAAGTAATAAATTCATCCAAGGTGAAGAATAAATTTATCCTTAAATTTTTTTTAATATAAACTAGTCCATATATATTGTATTGCTAAAATTAGAATTTTTACTTATTAAAAATTTTTTTTATTAAATTTAAATAAATTTAAATATAATTGAATCCCTATATAATCATCTCCTATATAATTTATAAGCATCTATTTTTATATAACTAACTTAAAATTAGTTAAAAAAATCTTCTTTAATCACATATATATATATTATAATTACTATTACCAAAAATAATTGTAATATATATATTAGTTTTATTAATATAAAAATCCCTTTATAATCACATAATTTCTGATTGGCCATAAATTTTTAATAATCATTTATTTTGCACAGTATTTACTTCTAGTAAAAAATTTTTACAAACTATTTTACAATAAAATTTTATAATTTATGTATAAATTATTGATTTAAAAATAATTATTTTTTAATTTATATATCTTTCTTTATAAAATTATCTTATTTTATTTTTAATATATAGTCCAGTGCAAAAAGATTTGTACACCAATAAAACACACCAATAAAAAAAATTTTATTTAATAATTTTTTTTTTAATTTAAATAATATTAATACATATTGGAAAATATAAAAATGTGAAAATCCAATCAAATTACATGATTACCATCAGAACTATTATAATTGTCAATTTCATCATTAATTAATTATGTGATTTCGTCAGACTCAAAAAATATTTTTTGGTATTTTTAATGCCTCTTTCAAAGCCCAATAATAACTTGTAAGGTAATTTTATATTTAAACTAGGTGTAACCTGTTACGTTATGCCAGGAAAGCAAAAAAAAAAATTACCATTGGTGATCTATTACAAAAAAAATTTTATAATTATTTACTACTAATTAGTATTAGTAAAATGTCAAATACCAAACTAAAAATAATTTTTTTTCATATTAGTAATTAATATGATCAAAAGGTCTTAACTTTTAAATATAGATAGGCACAGATTCGTCACATGCCGCACAATTTAAAGACTATTTATACAGGTTAATCTAAACATTAGGTTCTATAGGAATTTTTTTATTATAGATATAAATACATCTAGAAGTTTATTTTGAACAGATAAAAGGTGAAGATAATGGTAATGGAATGCAACATTACTTGGCGACTTGTAAAAGATATTTCTCTACTCTCTTTGGTCAAAATAGTATCCTAAGTGGTATAATATTCATAGGAACTTCTATTTAGAAATGGTATATTATTGTTCAGAAAGACACTGTTTTAGGATAGGTGTTAAAAGATTTTCACCTGCTTTATTGGCATTTAGAATTTTCATACACAAAACCTCAGATATGTTTTTGTCAGATTCTAATATAAGTCTTCTGAGAACTTTGTGTGGTATAAATGTATTATCACCATGGCTATTTCAGTCTAATATTATACTTCCAATTGTACCTTCTGATACACCTAACATCTTAGCAACTCACTTGCATAATGGTAACTTCTGAAGATTTTCTCTTATAGACTTATTCTCCTTAAAGTAATTATGAATATTAATTCTTATCAATTTTTCATTATCTTTAGTGGTGCACCATTTTGTTTTAAGAAAGAAATATTAATAATATAATAAAAAAAACTTGTGAAAAAAATGTATTCGATTGTGTTCTAACAAATATTTTATTTTCAGCTCACTTTTTTTTTAGTAGTACAAAATTTTTCTTGGTGTAAATCTTTTTCTTTTTTGGCAGTATACAAATATTTTTGCGACTATAATAATAAATATAATAAAGTTTTACTTCTATGTAATCACACTCCTATATAATTATATAATCACCAATTTTGATGTAATGGATTTGATGATTATAAAGAGATCTGATTATTTTTTATTAATAATATTTATAAATAGAATTAATTTAACAATTAATAGGAATTAATTTAAAAATAATAATGCTAGTATTTTTTTACTATTTGTAAAATTGTTTTTTTACTTATAAGTAGTAACTATATTTCTTTTTTATATTTTATAATTGTTATATTTTTTTTTATATTTAAAACATTTATTAAATAAAATAAAAAAAAGTATTTTTATAATAAAATCTTGTATATATTTTCATAAAATTTACCAAAATTTCTTTTACTAAAGATAAATATAAAATTATGTAATAAAAATCACATGATGTAGTGAATTTTATCTCCAGGTAAATTATTTTTAAATTAACCTCTAGTGAAATTCACTTCCAGTGAGCATCAAAATTACCTTTATAATTAATTAAATACTGTATATTAATTCAAAGTTATAAATTAAAGTATTTATTAATAGTTAGGTAAAATTAAATCAACCTGTCTAAAATATTATTTTGTTTATAATTATAAATAAAAAGCCAAGAAATACGTCACACGCTAAGAATCTAATTTTAAAGTAGTTAGATTATAATTTCGCTAATGTCACAAAAATAAATGTATAAGCCGGTTTTTAAAGTTTTTTTCTAAATTTAAAAAAAAAATTTCCAATGTCTAATAACTTGCATGAATCAGAATCATTATCTTCGACAACTCAATTAATTGATTTCAATAATAATAACCTACCTAATTATAATAACCCACCTAATTATCGTAGGACTCAGTCTGCCTTTTATTCTACTCAACCAGAGTCCTCGTTAAAGTCTCGAGTAAAAGGTCTTCAAAGAAGATCCACAACGGGATCGTTTTACGATAAGAGTTCTACTACTCTTTTTTGGGATTTGGTTGGTAGAGAAAACTACACTACTTCTTTGAACAATTCTCCTGTTCTTTGTAATAGTTCTTCACCACCGACGGAATATTATTTTGGGTTTGGCACGTATTTTGTCAATAAAATTGGTTCGTTGTCTCTGAGATCCAAACTTTTCCCGCGAACTGTACCTACTATGATTCCAAAGAGCGGTGATAGTTCAATTAATTTATTAACAACAAAATTTAAAGGTTTGCGCTCCTCTCCGACAAGTATTACTAGAATGTTTTTAGGTAGTTTAGATAAAAATGCGCAGAAAAACAGTACCCCTTCTGTGCCACAAGAAGAGCAACAAGAACCAAGAAAACCACTGATGGTTCCTATTGAACTTCGTGGTAGAAAAGCAGATACTGAACCTGTATTAGATATTGATATGGCTGAACAGGTATATTAATAGAAAAGTAAATCAAATAAATGAATAAATCAACACTTAATTGTGTTAGAATTTTAGATACGTCAACAACTTCCAAGACGTGTACGATTGGCTCCAAGTTGGAATTTGCTATATAGTCTTGATCAGGATGGTACGAGTATGACTACAATGTATCATAAAGTAAAAGATAAAGGACCCTTAATACTGGTAATAAAAGACATGGATGAACAGGTTGGTAATAAACCAATCTTTTTCGATCCACGTCTATGTTTGGAATTTCTTGATTTCTTATTTTATTTCATTACATAGGTTTTTGGTGCGTTTGTTAGCGAATCATTAAAGCAGCGTCCTTCTTATTATGGAACCGGAGAATGGTGAGAAATATTTTGCGTTTTCCAAATATGAGATATATTTATGATAACCTTTCTTTTTTAGTTTCTTGTGGA
The DNA here is from genome assembly GCA_003550305.1 of Glomus cerebriforme. Taxonomy (NCBI): domain Eukaryota; kingdom Fungi; phylum Glomeromycota; class Glomeromycetes; order Glomerales; family Glomeraceae; genus Glomus; species Glomus cerebriforme. The sequence continues at coordinate 352,211 of QKYT01000022.1, forward strand.
AATACATGCATCCAAAAGAAGGTGAGACATTTCCACCTAAAGTACGATTTTATTTATGGACTGGAAGAAATGAATATATGATATTGAGTGAACATGATTATTTAGCAATTGGTGGAGGGTAAGTAAAAGAATTCATTTATTATAAAAATATTCTTTAACTAATAAGTTTGATTTTTTCAGTGATGGAAGGGTTGGTTTATGGATAGATTCAGATCTTGAAAAAGGATCCTCAACAAGATGTGACACTTTTGATAATGAAGTCTTATCTTCAACTCCTGAATTTGATTGTATGGGTTTTGAAGTATGGGGTTTCAGTTGAATAAGCTTTTCTACTTCTCATCCTCAAAATGGCAAGGAGGCAAGAATAAAAATAAAACTCTGTATTAATATTTATTATGTATAAAATATAACAATAGCAAATTCTTTAAAAAAGTATTGGTTTAGAATGTAAACTATTCAGACGAAGAGGACATAAATATCTTTTTAGATTATTTATTTTATTCGCTTTTGCAAAAATTGTATTTAATGTATAAAAGAAGTATAAAAAAATTTTATTAAAACTAATTTTTTTTACTAATATATCTTCAGATAAAAAAAAAAATTTAGAAATATTAAATTAATTTTAATTGTTGAATTAAAGACGCATTTAAAGCTTTTTATGAGCTGGCTTATGATCAAATTCAGGAATGGAATAAATTTTTATTTTATTAAAAAACTAGATATTATCAATAATAATTTCATTTATTTCACAATCTACCATTATAAATGTTCAATCCTGCTGTTGCTAAATGTTATAATAAACTTTTTAATCAAAAGGGAAGTTTAGGTGTTCTTATACAAATACTTGGAAATTTAATGTATTATTTAACTTATTATTATTATAATAATGTGATTTCTACAATTTACAAAGTTTTTAATAATATTTGAATATAATTTATATAATTTATTTGTCAAACTACATAGTTTTGGCATCATAATTGACTTTGAATCACTAATTTTTCCAATTCTTGATAATTTTCAATCATATTATCATAAAACTTTGTATTTTCAAATTTAGGCATAGTAACAGGTAAATAATTCCCTTCAATTTCATCATAATTCAAATTAGTTGTATTTTTGAATTCTTGCTTCAAAAAAGCCATTCTAGCTTTGACTGCAGCTCCCATAGAAGCGGAATTTCCTCCTTTCCCTTCGCTTTTGATTCTCCAGACTTGAGTCCCAAAAACATCTGCTAAAACTTTTACGATTTGATCATTTTTGCTTGCACCTCCCACAACAATTAATTTTTGTATTTTTTCTTTGTCCCTTCTTAATAATTTATTTATTCTTAATTTCATTGAAAGAAATTGCGATTCAATAATTGCTCTTACATTATGATTTGGATCATCAAATTCTTTTACTAATTTATTATTATCAAATCTAAAAATTCCTTTTGCAAATGGAATAATTTCTTGTAAAAGAAAATAAAATCCTATTTTTGATTTAATCGGTTTGGATGTATCTAAAATATTGTTAAATCTTTTCCATGACGCATCTTTGGTATAAATATCACGTATATATTCACGTGTCAGACTTCCGTTTTTATAGCATAGCATTGAAAAATAGGAAGTTGGCATTATTGGATGACATAATGTGTGAGATTCTGATGTTGGGGATGGTTGAGAAGTATAAAGTAAAACTGTATCCGAAGTTCCAAGAGAAATTACAATATTTCCAGGCTTAATATTAAAAGATAATAATGTAGCCGGATTGTCGCCAGTAAATGGAATTATTTTACAATCTAATTGTATAAATATACAAATTAGGCAGACAATATATATGTATGACGCGTAATATTCGAATATAAATTTAAATTTACCTTTATTAAATCCGTATCTTTTAACAAAATATTCGTGCACATTCCCTAAAATTTTTAATCCGTCGATTTCGGGTTCGCCAAGTTTTTCTTTTAATTTTCTTCCAGCACCACAACTACATATATGCAATAATTTATCTTCCCATTTTTTAGTGTGAATATTTAATAAATTCATTCCTGAACCATCTGAAATGTCTATAGGCGCGTAATGGCCGAGAAATAAAGTGGCGAGAAATGAACTAACTAAAGAAATTCGCGAAGTCTGAGAAAATGCGGTCGGATTTGTTTTACAAATCTTGGATAAAATAAAATAACATGATCATCTTGATTTTAAACTATGTTACGACTGTGAAATTAAAAAATTACCTTTGCAATTTGATTTCCAGTAAATCTTTCGTATGCTTTGGATCCTGTTAAGTTTACTAAAACTTCAGCACCACCGATTAACTCTTCTAATTGGTGACACTGTTCTGATGTACTTGAATCTTGCCAAGTTGGGGATTGTTGAACCGAGAATGCATTTTTTAGTTGATGTGCGAGAGGTTGAGAGGGATCAAGTGAAGATAGTAAAGATGGAGCAATATGTGACCAATAAATGCTCCCGTGTTGCTGTTATTTAAGAGAAAATAATGAACTAACGAAATTGAAATGACAATTATATGTTTCGAAAATAATATATTTACTTGTCCAGCTCCAGATATCATTCGGACTTTCCCAAATGGAAATTCTTTGATTTTGAGCTTTTGGAGGAGTATGTCTAATGATTCCACCCACATTAATGTTGGACAAGTTACAGTTTCTCCATTCGATATCACGCCATTACGAGTCCTAAATTTACAGGGAAATAAAGGAATTAAAGGTTGATAAATCATTTTTTTTAAAAGTACTTTTAATAATATACCCATAATGCGGCAATTCTTTATCAAAATGTACAATGTCTTCAAAAACAATTTTATATGTATCTTCAATCGCTGTAAGTTTCAACTGTTGAGTTGATAAATCGAAACCAATGTATAAGTTAGATAAATCATCAAATTCTGACATTTTTTTATCAGTGCGAAAGAAATCTAAGATGTGGCCGACCAATCGTATAGCACGGGTAATGGCAATTCTTAATCAAGTAATTTAGGCGTGATCGGATTAAATATTGAAATATGACACAAAATTAGCCTTTTTTCACGAGGGCGTGTTTGTTTTTGATTACTATATTATATATATTATATCAACAACTTTTTAATTTTTTCTGTTACTGCATTCTTTCATATTTCATTTAATTTTTGAATGCAAACAGTTTTAGATCAATAATTTATTTTATTTAAGTAGAAATAATAATGTTTTATTTACACAAGAGTTGGCATAGTCCAATAGTTTTTATTTTACTTTGGCTAATTTGTGCTGTAATGTCAACACAAGAAACACAGCAATATGTAAATACAATGCGTGCAATTTATTTCCCTCAGCAACGTTCGCCTCTTGAAATCAAAGACGAACCTAAACAACCGGAATGTCCCCCTTGTTTCAATTGCCACCTTCCTGCTTTTCAGTGTTCTCATTTTACAAGCTGTAATGATTATGATGGGAAATGCATGTGTCTACCTGGATTTGGTGGAGAGGATTGTTCTAAGCCTGTTTGCAATTCTTTAGCCGATGGAAATAACCGTCGTTCGCGTGGAAAAGATGAAATATGTGAATGCTCTGAAGGCTGGGAAGGAATAAATTGCAATGGTTGGTTTTATGAGTTTTGTGAGTTTAATTATCGACTTGATAAACTGATAATTTATTAAATTTAGTATGTAAAACTGATTCTGCTTGTGATCCGATTGTGCCTACTAAACAAAATGGCACATGTTATAAGGGAGGATTGACTGTTTATGAGAATTTTCAGTATTGTGACGTAAAAAGTTTGTATTCATTTTTTGTTTTTTTCGAACATATTTAGTAATATATAACTGAATATATTTGATTGAATACTTCTAGACAGGAAAATTCTTGATATGCTTCCTGATCAACCTCCTCAGGTTACTTTTTCTTGTAACCGCAAGAAAGAGACATGCGATTTTCAATGTAATTATATTAATTATAAATTGAGTCATCTTTTATATTTTTAAATTAATCTATTTTTATGTTAAAATAGTTTGGATTAATCAAACAGAGTCGTTTTTCTGTCACTTGGATGAGTGTTCTTTTGATCAAGAAATAACTCAAGACAAAAATATAACCCAATATAATTGCGAAAAAATAAAATGTGAATGTATGGCTGGAGAAATGTTGTGCGGAAAAGATGGTAGTATTGGTATGTATTAATTTATAAATTTTTTATGATTGAGTTTTAATAATAATAATATTTATCTTTATAATTGTTATTTATAAGATCTATCCGAGTGGTTAGTAGAAGAAATAAAGGGACCTGCAGAATTTAAATGTTATAATCCCAATGACTGCCGTTTTTCTGGTATAATAATTTCCACAAATTTGTTTCAATTTGCTTTATTAGACTTTAATATAAATTGATACATTTTATTGTTTATTAGAACCTAATATGAATGCACTTATTTTGCAAATTTTTGGTGATAGATATATTTCATTAGATTGTAGAAGTGGTGAATGTCTTCATTATAGTGAAGTTCCAGGATTTGAAGTAAGATTCAAAGGTTCGATTTATTAAAGATCACGTAAGTTAATTTATTTCTAATATTTAATTATATGTTAATAGAGACCACGTCCACCAAACAATACAAATATGATAATAGTATCTGTGTTTGCAGTGCTTACATTTGTTGCTGGTATTTTTGCAGGTAATATTAAATTTTATATTGTTTGAATGAGAATGAGAATGATAAAATATATTGACGATAAAATTAATTATTTAAAGCTGTATTTTACCTGTCTCGTAATTGGATAACTCCATCGTCTATTATATCTCTCCCTGATGATGAGGGTTCGCATCTCATGGCTAATCATATACCAGCCGAATTACTCTTCCAGGACATCAGTTATTATATTGGTGATAAACAAGTTCTCCATTCAATTCATGGAGTAGTCAAACCAGGAGAGGTTATGGCCATTATGGGTGGTTCTGGAGCTGGTAAAACAAGTTTCTTGGACATTCTTGCACGAAAGAATAAAGCTGGTAGAATCAGAGGAAAAACATTAGTCAATGGACAGCTTGTAGATGACGTAACATTTAAAAATGTAGTTGGGTATGTGATTTTTATTAATTTTTATTTATATGACATTTATTATTTTGCTAACTCATAATTATTTCAGTTATGTTGATCAAGAGGACCATCTTTTACCTACTTTGACTGTTTATGAGACTATTTTGTATTCTGCGCTTTTACGGTTGCCCCGCGAAATGAGTTTCGAAGCCAAAAATTTTAGAGTTATGGAGACTATGAGCGAATTGGGAATCTTAGGAATTAAAGATTCTAGGATAGGTGATGCCGGTAAGATATAACTAAGAATTTAATGTACTTCTTATCTTGTGATTTTTGTTGAAATATTGTAAACCTCATTTCAACCTCAACAGTACCAACCGGTTTTCATAAAAAACAGGTGCAAGATCAATTTCTGGCGGAGAAAAGCGTCGTGTATCAATTGCTTGCGAATTAGTTACTTCTCCGTCAATTTTATTCCTTGACGAACCAACTTCTGGATTAGATGCATATAATGCATATAATGTGGTTGAATGTCTAGTTACACTCGCAAGAAATTACAATCGTACAGTTATTTGTACAATTCATCAACCCAGAAGTAATATTTTTGCGTTATTTGATCAATTAGTGTTACTTGCTAATGGTTATATGGTATATTCTGGAGAAGCAAGTAAATGCCATACATACTTTGAGAGCATAGGCCATAAATGTCCTCCCGGTTTCAATATTGCAGATTATCTAGGTATTTTAAGTTCTGTTTCCTAATTCAAAATTATACTCATTGTTATTATTTGAATCTACTAAATGATTATGATTATTAGTTGATTTGACCATGTACGCAGTTAAACCACACAATTCTAACGATGAATATGATGATACGGAAAGTATTGACGGAATTTCTTCAGCTCTTTCACTTCCAATCATTTCTCCTGAAAGTCGTCCAATGCTTAGAAGTCGTGTTTCTATTCATGATATTCAAGATTCAGAGTTGTACAGACCGCAAACCCGTTCAGCTCAAGAAGATGATGGTGTTTTTGAATTGAACAGTCGTGATAGACAAAGTGATGATACCATTAATATTGATATGAATAATAGAATGACTGGTCACTTGAAAATGTTAGTTGATGGATATAATAGGAGTTTAATTGCTCTTGGAATAAAAGATGAAATCAATCGTGCTGAAACAAAGTGAGTAGAATGATGATACTTTAATAGTAAGACAATGTTATGTTTACACTTTATTAAACTGCTTTTCTTTAATTTGTTATAGTAGTGAACGGGGTCAACCTTTATTAACTGAAAATCCCACAATCAAATCTCATCTTCGCGCTTCGTGGTACACTCAATTCCGTATTCTTTCTGATCGCACATTCAAAAACCTATATAGAAATCCAATGTTAATGCTTACACATTATTGTATCAGTGTTTATTTAGCACGTGAGTAATCCTTATTTTTTTTTAAAAAAAAATATTCATATACTCATTCGATTCATTTTTTTTTAGTTCTCTGCGGCTCATTGTTTTATAAGGTTACAAATGATATTGCAGGGTTCCAAAATCGGATGGGTGTGTTATTTTTTATGTGTGCACTTTTTGGATTTGGATGTTTGAGTTCATTACACGTCTTTGCAACAGAAAGAATATTATTTGTAAAAGAACGAGCAAATGGATATTATGCTCCAATCACATATTTTGCGTCAAAGGTAAATAATTAATATAGCAAATTGTTCTTTGTGTAAATAGACAACTAATATTTATTTACTTTATAGGTTTTGTTTGATATTATTCCATTACGTGTAGTGCCTCCTATTCTTATGGGAGTTATTATATATCATATGGTAGGATTGGTTGACGGTGCTGCAGAATTTTTCAAATTCTTGCTGGTACTAGTTTTATTCAATCTTACTGCAGCAAGCATATGCCTATGTATCGGAATTCTCTTTAAGGAAATAGGGGTAGCAAGTTTATTAAGCAGTTTAGTTATGTTATTCAGTATGTTGTTTGGCGGCTTACTTTTAAATAAAGGTATGATAAATTTATATTTGAAATTATTTTGCATATTAACATTATTAAAATATATTTGTGTATATTTTTTTTTTTCATTTTGATTAGATTCAATTCCAGAATATTTGTCTTGGTTAAAAAATCTTTCATTCTTCAATTATGCGTTTGAAGCATTAATTGTTAATGAAGTAGTTTATTTAACATTAACTGAAGAAAAATACGGATTACAAATTGATGTAAGTATAAAGGAAATATTTATTTATTTAACATTATTTTCTAATCAAAAATTTCTTTAATAGGTACCTGGAGCGACTATTTTATCAACATTTGGATTTGATGCATCAGCCTATTGGTTAGATGTAGTAAAATTAACTATAATGTTTGGCTCATTTATAGTACTTTCATTTACTTGTTTACAACTTTTTGTAAAAGAAAAACGATAAAAAGGAATTTTAATAACTTTCTCTATATTTTATTTAAGCCAGTTATTACATAATATTTTTATTTTCTTTATTTTTTTTATAATGCCTTTTTGTAATCAATAAATAAAATTTAATTTTTTTTAACAATTTGTTGTATATAAACCTTTTTTAACTGACATCAAATCCCTTCTAAAAAATAGCTAAATTAAATAAAAAATATATTGTTTATTAATTAATTATAATATATATTATGTATTATTCGGTTAAAAAAAAAGAGAAAAATAAAATAATATAATAAATAGTAATATAAATTTTGGTAATATAATAAATAATAAATTCAAATAAAAGATATAATAATAATAATAATAATAATAATAATAATAAAATATTTTAAAACTAAATTATATATTTTGAGTAAAATATATATTATATATATTATATAATGAGAATAAAATGATTGATGGTATTATTTCACTGTAACCTTGACAGCTAAAAAAGAGGTTAATGTACTAGCTAATGTTAATAAAAATAATAGATGAATAAATTTTGTGTGATTTTTTTTCGGTTTTTTTTTTTTTTAGCTTTTTTTTAGCTTTTGAATAAAAGTTGCACCACTAATAAAAACCCTAAATCTGTTAATATCTATGTACATATGATGATGAAAAATCATAAAATTTTTTTTTGAATCTGATTCCTAAGTAAAATAATGATATCATATATTTTTGCTACTAATATAAAAAAGAATGTTGAGAATAGAATGTTGCAAATAAAGAAAAGAAAAAATCAATTAGTAAGTATATAAACAAAATACTATCAAAGAGAAATATAGTTAATCATCACATTTGAGAAACTTCAAGTTTGCTGAATTTAATGTAACATTAATGACCATTATATTTCTCGGATAATAATAAAGAGAGTAAATATAACCAAGTAAAATAAGCTGAGGCAGATTTAAGAACTGCCGGTTTCTTGTTTTATTTGGTGTTCAACAAAATGATGACCATTCGTCACTGCCGACCTGTTTTCATCCTCCTCATCCTCATCCATGGGCTCATGCTTAATAGGTGGTTGAATCTGCATGGGTTGATCGTCATCTATCCAACGTTGCATAACATACTTTGTACACTTTTCCGCCCCAGGTAATTCCTATAAAGAACAATTAATAGACATAAGAATATAATATAAAAAATTAAATGGAAGCTACTGCATTTTCACAGATTAATTTACCTGAATGTATTTGGTAATACCTAAATGACTTAAACCTAACATTTCAGGACCACTAGCATGCGTCTTCGAAGGAACTCCTTGTACATTGATTTCATCAAGGATCTTTTTCCATACACCACTCGATGAACTGGCAACAAACTTACGACCTGGCTGATCTTCAGCAGTAACTTGAAACTGTTATATATAGAAGAATTATTTAATATAATTGTACATCGTACGAATAAAAAGAAATAAATTAACTTACGATTGGAGTGTCACCGCCATCCAAGATTTCACTGGTATAAGTTGTTCTTCTCGTAACATCGACGGCACTCAAGTATTGTTTTTTGCTCATAAAACCAACAGGGAATATATAACGATTGGTATGATATGCTTCTCTATCCCATACTATTTCACCTATGAATTAAATAAAGAATAAAGCCAAACATTAACCGGTATATATATTTGTCAAATAGATCAATGAACTTAAATATCATACCTATCCTATAAATTGTCACTTCATTGGTTCCTTTACCAATTGTAACTGGTAATTTTAATGTGCCATCAGGATTCATAGGCAAAGGCTGCGATTATAAATAATCAATTAATAAAATAATAAGATAATATTAGAGTGTTAATATATTAAATACAAACCTCGATCCTTTTAGCATCTGTACGATCATCCCGCTTCTTTTTCTAAAAAGTAGTATGTGTTAAAATTATATTATATATTTGAAACTAAATAATTTTTTATCAACAAAGAAATCAATGGTACTTTACCACACCCGGTGGTTTTCGACGCCGTTTCTGCGGTAACTCATCAGCGCCTCCATCATCAGCCTACAAAATTGATATGGTTTCTGAATATATATATAAATGTGAAAAAAATGTAAAGCCAATGTAGGCCAAGCGAGAGCTATAAAAGATCAATAATTCACCTTTCGTTTACCAGGTTTGCTTGAGCTCGATGCTTGAGGGGATGTATGACTTTTTCGTGATGATGGTGGTGAAACTTTTCGTCGATATTCTCGAGTAGTTTTTGGTGGTTCTAAATTTTTTTAAAAAAATATTACGATATACGTAGATTATTATAATTATAAAGAAGGAAAAAAAGAACAAAAAGGCGGTGAGAAATAATTTTTGAAATAGTTAATTACAATTACATTTAAATATTAACCATATAATGATGATAGATACCGTATCGGCTCATAACAGCATCATCTTCATCAGAGGAAGCATCGGACAATATCATATCTTCAGAAGAGCTACTGTAAGAAAATTTAATAATGTTGATTAAATGTATGCATCAGGATTAAAAAAAAGGAAAATAAAATGAAAGAAAAATAATTAATTGTACATTTTATAATCAATGAAATGGATTAACGAAATAGAGGGAAAAAGACTAACTTTGATGATACGTCATCGACAAGACTAGGATTCATATCCATCATTAAGTCAAGTAAGTGACTGGTAAAGTAAAAAAAAAAAGTGGTAAAACACGAGTTAATAAGAATAATTCGTAGAGAAAAAAGTATTGAATACATAGAAAGAAAAAAGAATACTGGATCTGTAATAAAAAATCGTGTTACTTAAATAGAACATACTTATTTTCCTCCTTTAGCTTCCGTGCCTTATGCTTGGTTATCTCTAGACTATGTTTCAAGTCGTCCCTTTGCTATTAATTATAAAGAATTAGTTATTGCCAGTCTTTGAAATAAAAAAAAAACAATTAAGAGTAAAAAAAAACAAAGCGCGTTATACGGTACCCTTCTCAAACGATAAGAAAGGGTAATATCATAAACATAACAGCAAACTATTTTACTCACAAACCTTGTTCAGTGCTTCATACTTCTCTCGTAACCTATAATATTTTTCTTTGAAAGATCGTGAATCGGCCATGAGTCCAGCCCTGTTCGAGTGGGTAAAAGCACAGATAAACTACAAGTGTGAGTGGAAAGCGAGAGCTTGAACTTGTAAAGAAAACGAAAGAAACGTCCAAAAACTTAGAAAACTGTCAACAGTTTTTATTTTGGTATTGGCACGGGTTATTGCGCTTACTACAATATTATTAAACTATACAGTAATATGCTTTTTTTTTTATTTATATATAAGGTTACGCAGCCACACTGACGTCACATAAGTTGAGTATACCTGATATGGTGATGAGATAACAGTTTAGAAGTTGAGTAGTACTTAGTAGGAAAAACTGGGCTTTTTGTTGCCTGGTTGTAGGATATCTTTATGTATAAAGAGAATAATATCTCGCCCGAAGAAAAAAAAATTTTCCTTTTTTTTTTTTTTTTTTTATTTGTGAAATTATTTGTTTATTTTTATTTTATTTATTTTGAAGAGGAGAAAAAATGAAGGGAAGAGGAGAGTTGAAAGGGGAAGATAATTATTCTTTTTATGAAAAAATCGGAGCAATTACCAATTGTGGAGCAATAATAGAAAATTAGGCGTAGAATTTAGTGTATGTATTTATTAATTCTTTTTTCGCTCTACTATGGGAAATCGAAGGAAATTAACCGACAAGCCAATACCACAAGACAACCAATTTATCTAAACTTAATACAGTGATTCTTTCTTTTGTCAAGGGAAAGTTTTATTAATAAATTATATTAAGATCAACAAGTTATGTCGTTTTTTTATCTATTTAACATGTGAAACCAAAAAAACTGTCGCAAGGAAACCACGTTGACATTCCGCTCTTCAATATTCATATTTTGTGACACATTAATTTCTTCTTGATATGTATGATACAAAGTATCGCTGCTTTTTCTTATCACACATTTATTAAACCATTTAAGAAAAGAACCAATCAATCAATTCAATATATGTTAGTAAAGCGAGAAATACAAGAAAGAAAAGAGAGGAGAATGATATAAAAAATATCCGATATATCCGATATAATTACCAGTACAACATTATGAGACACAACATGAAATTTTTGCACGCGAGAATTTATATTCCGAATATATTTAATTTGTGCATCATTAAATCTAAATTATACTGCGTCTTCAGATACTATTTATCCGTGTAAACGACTATCCACGTGTTACTTCTTTCAAATTAGTGTTCCAAAATGTGGAATGTCTATTACAAAAATATAATCCCGTCCAATTTACCTCGCTCAATTTTTTCTTTCTCATACTTATTACATCAGTGTATAGTAAGTCTTTGATTTGGAAAAATTAAAGATAAGGTATATGTACTGTACGCAAGCAAACTCTGTTTGACCGAACATAATGAAATTCTCGTGTAACATGCATATGATCAACGTAAATTTTGATATACATATTCCTGATATCCGAAAACAAGCATAATGCCAATTTGACTGGCATTATAAACCTTTGGCCGGATTTATACCCGAAAAAATGGTGCTTAATAACGGGAAAATATGGTAAAGGTATTAGACCGTTTTGGTTTAGTGATTTATTAATTATTGCGTCGGATCGGATCGTATTTAAGCCGAGATTACCATATTCTATTAAAGTATTTTAATCTGGCTACGACTTATTATGGTCTGAGGTTACTAACTAACTTCTTTGATAATACATGACATTTTTATAGGATTATTGGTTATAGGATAACATCTTAATACTTATTTTAAAATTAAAAATAAACAAAAACTAATTAAACTTTTAGTTTTTATTTCAACAACAGATAACATATTTCTTAAATCTCACCGGTGGCGCTTAATTCTGGTCGAAAATTATAATTTCGGCCAGAGCTGAAAGATACTCGGAACTGAAAATAATAATTTAAATAATATTGTTAAATAAATATGTTTTAATATCAATTGCACCCAAAATTTTGGAAATATTTAATTTTTAAACAAAATGTAAAAATCAAATTTTACATTTCTAAACAATAGCTTTCTAACTTAATAGAAACTTATTTTTCTTATAGGTTTATATATAATAAGAATATAATTTTATATAAAAAATAATGAATCAGTAATAATGACAATATATTTTAATTTTAATTCAAATAAATATTTACTATATGATTAACATAAATTTTTAATAATAAAGTCATTCATATATCAGTCATGTGATATTAAAAAAACATAAAATCATGAAGATTCGTACAATTTATAATATATAATTTAAATACATAATAATTGTAATTTGATTAAAAAATTCTAAATTCAATAATAATTAATACATATTTTTATTAGAATGTAATTCATAAAATAGCAATATATTAGTAGATTTGATTTATTGGTGCAAATTACATATTATTGCTAAACTAACTTAATTAAAATTTATTCAAAATAACTCTCTACAAAAGAAATAATAAAAAAATAAAAATTAATAAAAAATTAAATCTAAGCTTTTTTTAGTTATTCACATTCAAAATTATATACGTAAATAAGAAACTACAGAAGAAAAAAAAAAGTTAAACCAAGTTTTTTTTTAAAAAAATAACTAAAAAAAATAAAAAAAAACAGCTAACAAATGAAATAAAAATATTAACTATAACTATTTATATAACTTATAATATAATTTACCTATGTTGAATGGGTTGTAACTATGTCAGATAAGTTGGAACAAATTTTTTGCAATAAGTATTTTTGTTAATATAAAGTATAACCAAAAAAAATTTTTTAATTAATCTACAAATTCATCTGATATAAAACTCATGTATACTGATCAACTTAGTATTACATAAAAAACATTTTACAATGAAATTATATTTTTTATTACAATGAATTAAATCCATGTATATGATATATCTAAGAATGTTTATTTAAACTCTTCTAAAATTTTGTGCTTAATTTCATCAAATTTTTACTATAATTTTATTATAATTTTGCAGAGTTTTATTAGTTTTGCCATTTATAATAGATTTTAACAGATTTTGTCTTTCATTAACTTTTAATAAGAATTTAATATAATTTCATCAAATTACTATGTTTCATTATTTTATCTATTAAATAAATCCTTTAGTTTTGCTATGGTGGCTATCATCTATAAACCTTACTAGTTCAAAATTTCAAAATGTCAATTATCACATAATTTTTATATTAAGTCATGTGACTGATTTTTTTTTACACCAATGATTTTATTATTTTATTTATTTAATTCCGCCAATATATAATCTGGAATACAATGGTGAGACTTATATTTTTTAGTAGCATATTCTGCCAGTTTACTGGTGATTCCCTTTCTATACAAGTCCATATAATGTCACACTTTTCTTGCAAACTTTCTTATCATAATTGTATTAATAGACTCCAAAGCTGCAGGTACAATACGTTGCAAACCTGACCAAAAATAATCACAGTTTTCTCGAGTAAATCTTTTTGCTGCCCCCAATATCGTTCAATATAATTAAGTTCACAATGGAACTTTGGGTAAAAAATACATTTATATCCAGCTTCTAATATTACTTTTTCTAGCTAACGTACTTTTTTGTGCTAAAAAATCAGGTTGCAATAAAATAATCTGTCGTGCATAATAATCTACGCAGTTTTCATCATTTATCTTATCTTTACATAATTGACAATCAGCATTTAACCCATTTTTTCACAATTCACGCTCAATTAAAACCTGCTTCATTCCTTTTGGTTCACCATTTTCATTTACCATTGATTGGTGCTGATTATTTAATCCAAAAACTGTGTCTCTCATCTTTGGTTGTTTACCTCCAGGTTTTAAGTTCATTCTACTGGCTATAAGAGCATCAGATTTAAATGCTGCATGGTTTGAACTATTATCAAATGCAAATAGTGCAATGCAGCTGGAAAAAAAAGCCTCAAAAATTGGAATGGTCTTTATTTTTACCTGTTCAACTAAATGCTCACTTGTTCAGAATCCTTCTTGATCTTTACCTAGTTGGAGATAAGTATGAGCTTTCTTAAGTATGAGAGGATTTGCCTAATGTTATTGTTCATTCAATTTAAGTCAGCCATATTCTTTAGACAAAATTTACTAACCATTATTAACCGTCCATTTCCCTTCTTACGTAATGGTAATTTTCCAGACTTTGCTCATATACCTCATTTTTTATCATTGGAATAGAATATACACTCATCATGTGTTACAAAAATTATTTCTTTGTTATTAGATCCTAAAGTTAGTAATGTCTATTCCATATTTTCACCTTCATATCTTGCCATATACTTTTCGTAACTATAAATTTTATCCAGAAATACTTTTTGGTACTTTAAAATATCAGGACGCTCATGATCATCATAGTATATGCCTAATCATTTAGCATTAAATAATATTTAGGTAATGTTATTATATAATATAGTGAATTTTTATTATTTAATAACATTTACCTTGTTTTTGTGACTGAAAAAAATAACTAAGTATGTTTAGCCAGCGTGTCGCAATTGCCACACTAATGGTTTTTTTTTATTATTCCTGAATCAATAAGCAACTTTTGTTCAACAAATTTCTTAAATTTTAGTGGAATGGTTGTTCCACCCTGAGACCGAATCCATGTATGACATTTTTCTGCTATATCTTCATTATCTATTAACCGTATTATTTTTTGATGTTTACCTTGATAGCTTATTGGAAGATGGTTATATTAGAGCCAATAATTTCTTTAATATCGAATAGTTCTTGCTCTAAATGGTGCACTTTCAATAAAAACTAACTGCGCAGCTTCTATGCTGGCTTTTTGCTTTCCTTTTTCATCTAATCTCTTCAAATACTCAAAAATTGCTCATTTTTTGTTATATTCTATCACTGGTAATGATTTTTGCTATTCTTTAAGCTTTATTTTCAAAATTTCAATTCTTTTATTTAGATCAAGTTGACAATTTGGTTCTTCATTTTCCATATCATCTAAAACATCATCAAAATCATCTGGAATTAATTGACGTTTACTCATAAATGTTGTTATTTTTGCAGTTCCTTTTGCAGCTTTTGTAAAAGATCCACTTGGTCCATACTTATCAAAATAAGTTAATTTTTTTGTTTTTTTGATAAGGTAAGGCCCACGCTTTTTTTGTTTCAAGTATACATTATCTGTTCAAACTAATTCTATTTTATTTTTTTGCATATCTAAAAAATTAACTTCATCCCTTTTCATCTTCCCAATCATCATCGATCTGTGTTTTTTTCGCAAACTTTCCATTACTGTCTTGTTCTTGTTCTTTAATGTTAGTTTTTCTTTTAAATGGACGAGTCATAGTTAAGGTATGAGAAAAAGGTGAAATAGATGACGATTTTTATGTGAAAATGCATTTAAATTTCATGTACAAAATGCTGATCCTTAGTCTGAAAATTTGCTTTTTACCATATATACTATATGAAAATTGCCAAATTTTGAACTAAAATAAAAAAATTTTTTACATAATGTTTTGTAAAAGTAAGCCAATAAAAATGTTCAGCCTATGTTATTCTATCATTTTATCAGTATAAATTTATATATTATTGCTTTATTCCTAACTTATAAAATTTTTAAGTCACATGATATTAATGAGGTTTATAGATGATAGTCACTATAATCAATCTTAAATATATCAAGTAAAAAATATCTAAGTATCCAGTTATTATTAATGTAATGGTAAGTTTACTCCAAGAAATACAGTATGATTATTAGGGGCGTGGCATTTATTAGGTAATATTTTAGGGGGTGGGGGGTAAAACAAAATCTTACATGACACAAAATTATGCATTTTTATTGGTCAAAATTAATACTATATATATATTTAAATATTATTGGTTGAAAAAATCTTACTTAGGGAGGGGGGTAGGATCTCTTATGAAACTAATATTAGGTAATATATGTCATGGCCCTTATTAAAGATTTACATATCAGTAGTTAAAGATATTTCACTTTTAATTTTTTTAATATTATACTTCAAGATTTTACATTATTTTTCAAATTTATTAATTATATGTTTTTTAAAATATTTTTTTCTACTACAAAAAATAACTGCATACTCATTTGACTGCATATTCATTACTATCTAGTTAATTAAACTTTTACTTTTTTCAAAATTTTTTTTATGACTATATGGATGTATATATTGAAAATTTAAGGTTGTTTGAGTAAATTTACATTAATATTTAGTAGAATGTTTCTTTTTTAAATATTTCTTTAAGATTCTAGTTGAAAAAGAGTTATTATATATATATAGTTGCACATATTTGACATATTTGAAAGTCTTTTATCTTAGTAAAAAATTTATTTATCTCAGATGAAAATAACAAGATTTTGTTATTTCTTATTAAACCTTCACTAAATTTTTCAGTATTATCATTAATAATATCTATAAATGATTAATTACATTTTTGCAATTTTTAAGAGAAAAGAAGAATAGAAATTAAAAAATATAAATTACATACAAATAATTTATTAATTAGTATTGATCAACATACCTTATATAGTTATATGATTGTATTATAAACATTTTTTTCCTAAGATAAGTTAAATGTATTTATTGTATTAAGTGTCGTAAGACGAATACATTCTATAAATTATATATACATCCTCTATATAGAAAAATATAACTTGTCATGCAAGATTATTAGTTTGTAAAGGTGAAAATTGTAAACAAATTTCCCTTAACGTGATCGGTCCTTACGCTTTATCTCTAATCTTCTAACCCTGTCTCATAGTAATTATCTAGATTAATACAATTATCTTGTCTATCTATCCTGTTCATTAAATCTAAGCAATTTTCATTGGTACCTATATTCCTTGAAATATCACTATAAAAATTATCTAATCTATTATTACTATTTAATATATTATTTCTATCTGATTCATTACTATTACAGTTACCAATAGTGTTATTTTTTTCTGAATTTTTCTATAGGCCAATGAACTGTAGAACCTCTTTGCTATGTAAACTTTGAATTTTATTTGATAGCTAATGAATCTTCTTGAAAAAAAACCCTCTTGAACGATATCTGACTTCAGAAACCCTTGAACAACCTAAAATCCTTTGAGAGCAGCTTGGTATAATCTTGTTGATTTATCTATGATCGGGCAATTAAACTTATCATACGGAACACTATTATTATAAAAGGAGACATTCTTAATAGAAGAACTATTAGTAGGAGCACTAATGACTGAATTTTGTATTAGAATATGTGTCATGATTGTATTATAAATATTAAAATGTAAAAATTAAAAATTATACATAATTCTCTAATTAAAAACTTAGAAAATTATTGACAAAATGCAAAAAATCTGCTATACATTGGGTATTCAATATGTATACTATAGAATTAAAAAAATACAATTTATTAATTATTTCGCTATCCAGTAATCATAAAAAGATAAAATATAGCTCATTCAATTCATTCACTGAGATGTATCAAATGGTACTAATTTCACATTTCTAGGTGTGATAGATGCTGAGATATTTGATAAATCGTAAAAAAACAAATAAAAAATGACGATTTATTGAATATCTCAGCATCTATCATATCTAGAAATATGAAATTAGTACCATTCGATACGTCTTAATGAGGCAAATCAAATGAGCTATAGTTCATCATTTTATGATCACTAGATAGGGAGATAATTAATAAATTGTATTTTTTAATTCTATAGTATATATATTGGGTACCCGATGTATAGCAGATTTTCTGCATTTTGGATACCCAATATTTATAAGATATTTGTAAGATATTTGTAAGATAGATCAGTTTTTGACCAGTATACTTCAATGAAACTAAACTGATTTTGAAACTAAACAAAGTATTTTATAAGTATTGTAGGTATAAAAATCTTTTAAAATTTTAAATTTTATTAAATTAATGGTTATATTTGGAAGACTTGAGTATGATATTAATGCTATCTACTTTCTTCTTTTTTATTTAGAGATCTCAAAAAAAAAAAATTTTTTAATTTGATATTTTAAAGATTAGAAGTTTAATATATTTAATTTAAAGTTGTAAAAAAACATTTTTGGCTTATAAAACATAAAATAAAATGAAAATTTTATAAAATATTCATGTGTAAAATTAATTATTAAATATCATGTGATTATTACAATATCTCATTGGCCTAATTTATTTGTTAATCATCTGACTGGTATTCTTAATAGATATTCAAATTTTATGCATAATTAATTTTGAAAATGATGATGATATTTCATGCTAGTTTAAAAACCCAACGAGTTGAAAGAAGATTCAGATGAACTGGGCAAAGAGCATTTCTATTGATAGGGAGATACAGGAGAACTGGTTAAAGGATTTATTTTTGGTACTAGCACTGGGATATGGAGAAGAATCAGAGCATATCTTATCTAAGGAGACTCGACAACGTGACCTCACTCTGAGAATCTATATTACATAAGTATGATAAGTTGGGTATTTCTGTTTCTTATAGAAATGTAAAGGCTTATCTCTACATAGTTACTTTTATTAATATTTGTATGGTAATATAAAAACTTACTTAAATTTGATTAATAAAACAATTGCTTAGTCAGCTTGCCTTTAAAAAAAAAAAATATAAGTATAGTAATAAAATATCAGAAATATAATATTCTCATATTTATTATCTATTTAAAAAACTTCTTAAATATAATTCAAAATACTTTTTTAAGAATGGATTTATTTAAATAACTGAAAAATCATATAAAAATAGGAAATTTAAAGCTGAAAAACATTCATTTTATATTTATTATATTGTATGTGACTTTTTAGTAATTATCTGTGAAAATATTATCAAATGTGCAAATAATTACCCGAATAAATATATTATTAAAGTAGCTAAAAGGCTTATCATATCTTTTAATTCTATATAAAAGAATATGAAAAAAGGAAAAGAATATCATTGCTTAATTTTAATGAGATTGATGAGATTTATAATAATTATTACACTTGATATATTATACTAATTGGTAATTATTATCATATCACTCCATTTAAATTTAAGAAAAGGATTGCATATTGTATAATTAATAGTATAATAATTATTCAACAGGCTTGGCAAAATTATAAAATCTTAGGAGAAACTTGGGTTCCTTAATATGCAGTAACTGCATGTTAACTATTAGGTAACAATTAAACTACTACTAGGTTTAGTAGTAACTATATAGTCAATATGCAATTATTTTGCAATTATTGTATATTAAGAAAATTATGTTTCTGTAAAGATGGAACCTGAGGCATAGGTAAAATAAGTTTGAAAATTGAAATATAGTGAAAAATGATGGTACTTCTAATGAGAAGAAGTTTTTAGATATAACTTCTTGTGAATTGTAATATAAAAGTTCTAAATAATTGTTATGTATGGTATTTTGATCAAACAATTTAAGCTAAAGATGTATCTGTATATTATTAGATATGATATAATAAGTAATACTTTCACAAATTATTTGTATAATTGCATTTGTATAACAAAATAATTTTTTTGATAAATATTAGTATTTAAATTATAATTGTATATTAATTGATTACAAATTTCTAAGAGTAAATTTAAATCAATATTTTCTAAAGTACTATATAAATACTCAGTTTAAAAAAAATGTGTCAGATTGAAATATTATTAGATTTCTGAATACATATAAGCTGAAATTATTCCAACAAATAATAGAATGCTATCTGACTTCTCTTAAGAGTATTATTAAGACTGAGTCAATATCACCAGCAAAATTTTTAAGGTGCAAAACTGTGTAGTTTTGCAATATAAAAATTTGCGCAATTCTGCAGTTAAACATTTTATACATATCATTTTTCAGTTGTATAATGTAATTTATGCTTTATTAATTTTATTAATTATAATCAAATATATTTACAAATTAAAAATTAATTTACATGATATTATTAAATACAAAAAAAAATTAAGTTCCTATTCTTTGATTTTTTCTTTACATATTATTAATGGTTTAGACAACTATTAAATATCTGGCAAAATTTATAAACAAAAAATTCAAAGTTTCACAATTAAAAGTTGTGAAATATACTTAATTCCAGCATATTCAGATATCCAATATTTTGGTATTTCTGATTTTCAAAACCCAAACCTCATAAAAAAAAGAAATGTTAGTAAAATATCATTTAAAAAATTAAAAAAAAAAAATAAAATATTTTGACATTTTAGTACCTTCAAAATCCTTAATATTCTCACCTGAATCTATAAAGAAAGAAAATGAAATGCTAGTTATTAACATTTCATATTAAACAATAAAAAAAAAAATTTTTGAAGGTATTTATTTACCTTTAAAATTCTGCAATACTCACATTTGTAACTTACAAAAAAAAACAAATATTAGTAAAAAGAAATTAAAGATATTTTCATTGAAATCCCATATATTCACATCTAAAAGAAAAGAAATAATAAATATTAGTTATTAACATTTGTTAAAAAAGAAATTAAAAAAAAATTCAAAGGTATTATACTATCAAAATCCTATAACCCACCTGGAAAAATCTACAAAAAAAAATAATGAAACATTAGTTAGTAACATTTTATTAAAAACAAAAAATAAAAATAAAAAATTTTTTGATGTAATATTATGTGTGAAATCTACAAAAAAAAGTGAAGTGTTAGTTGATGTTTCATAACAAATCTTTAAAAGTACTATTTATCTTTAAAAAAATCACAAAAAATACCAAAATATAAAAAAAGAAACTAACAAAATGTTAGTAAAAAGTTTCACTAAGTAAAACAAAAAAAAAATATATTTTTTTTGAAGTTAACTTTTGAAATTCATAATTACCAATACTCAGAAACCTACAAAGAAAAAAATTAAAATATTAGTTTAATGTTTTATTGAAAAAATAATAAAAAAATATTTTTGAAGGTATTTATTTATCTTTGAAGTTCCCTTATCTCATGTCAAAAGAAATCTATAAAGAAAGAAAAATAAATATTAGTTATTAATATTTTATTAAATACAATAAAAGAAAATTTTGAAACTTACTTTTAAAATCCTGTATATTCATGTTGCAAAACCTAAAAAGAATATTGAAATCCTGAATTACTTAATTTCAAACCTTACAAAATAAAAATAAATAAAATATTAGAAACAATTGTTAAAAAAAACCTTTAAAAATGTAGGTAAATTTACCTTCAAAATTCTAGAAATCCACTTTTACAAAAAAAAACAGAATGTTAGTTATTAATATTTTGTTAAAAAAAATAATAATAAAATTTGAAGGTATACTTTCAAAGTATTGCCTAGAAGAACTTATAAAAGAAAAAGAAAGAAATATTAGTAAAATATTTCATTAAAAAAAATAAAGTAAATAACCTTAATAAACCTTCAATTTTAAAATTCAAGAAGTCAAATCTAAAGTTAAAATCCTACAAAAAAAAAGAAATATTACATTAGTACCATTTTTGTTAATAAAAAAAAATTATATCTCCTCTGATATAAACTTTTAAAGTTCAGATTGAATCTAAAACTGAAGTCTTACAAAAAAGAAAGAAACGTTATATTAGTAACATTTCTTTAATAAAAAAATCTATATCTATCTTTTTTTAATATAAACCTTCAAAATTCAGGTTGAATCCTAAAGCTGAAATTCTAATCTTAGTCAAATTTGAACCTACAAGAAAAAAAAGAACGTTACTAATGTAACATTTCTTTTAATACCCCTTTTCCTTCATTATAAACCTATTTTAAAGTTCCATATCTAAAGATCCAAACTTACAAAAGAAAGAATATTAGCTAACATTATTAAATTAAAAAAAAAATAAAATTTCAAAGAATTACCTTCAAAAAGAAAGTCCTTTGGTTTCCTAAACCTAAAGAAATAAAAAGTACATTAGTAAATGTTCATAAATAAAAAAAATAATAAAAATTTATTTTAAAGTTATTACCTTTAAAATGAAAGTTTAGAGCCATATTTTGGTTTCCTAGAACCTAAAGAAAAACAAAAAAAATATTAGTAAACATTCATTTAATAAAAAAAAAAACAAAAAAAAATTTTTGAAGTTTTATCTTTGAAATGGGAGTCCGGAGCTGTACTTCAGTTTTCTGGAACTTAAAAAATAAAAAGTATGTTAGTAAATGTTTATTTAATAAAAAAA